>JABTXL010016972.1:9215321-9283805 GCA_025134845.1 Neodon shergylaensis | reverse complement strand
CTTTCTTTCTTTCTTTCTTTCTTTCTTTCTTTCTTTCTTTCTTTCTTCTTTCTTCTTTCTTTCTTTCTTTCTTTCTTTCTTTCTTTCTTTCTTTCTTTCTTTCTTTGTCTTTTCCTCTCTTTTGAGCAGTTTTACTAGGCTTTACCCTAGTTTTTTGGGATGTCTAGTCTTTGGTGCTTGGTCACCTAGGCATAGTCAGGTACTAGTTCCTTCTCTTAGAGGAGACCTTAAGTCAAATTAATTATTGGTTGGTTACTCCCAACCAAGCATTGTGTCATAATTGTGCTAGTATATTTTACATGCCATATACCCTTGGAAATGTCTCTTTTGGTAGAATGCAGAATATCTTCCTGTACGAATTGCCACTTGTTCTGCTGGATGGAGCCATTATGATAGGTGTAACTTAAATCTAAATGTGTTTTTAATTTGCATATTTATAGCTAAAGATTTTAACCATTTCTTTAAGTTTTCCTCCAATTTTTGAGTTTTCTGTATTGGGAATTCTTTGTTATATCTGTACACCCGTTTTTATTTGGCTTATTTATTTAATTGATATCTACTTATTGAGTTATTTATATATTTTGAATATTGGCCCTCTATCAGATGTGCAGTTATAAATTTGTAGAAGAAGCTGCGGGCTGCATTCCTGCCACCCAGCCCTCAGCTGCCTGGCTAGCTTATGCCCCTAAATAACAACATACAAATTGTATTCTTTTAAACACTGCTTGGCCCATTTCTATTAATGTGTGTAACACCATGAGGTAGTAGCTTACCAAGAAGGATTCTAGCCTATGTCCATCTTGGGCTGGAGCTTCATCACATCTGCCCTGGAGAAGAGTGACATGGCATCTGAGCTCACTTCCTCTTCCTCCCAGCATTCTGTTCTGTTTACTCCACCCACCTATGTTCTAACCTATCAGGCCAAGCAGTTTCTTTATTAATTAACCAATGACTTTCCTCCATCTTTCCCCCTTTTTCTATTTAAACAAAAAAGGAAGGCTTTAACTTTAACATAGTAAAATTACATATAACGAAACAGTTATCAAGTAAGAATTACAGTTACAATATTTATATCTATTTTATCTTTTGCCATAACTAAGGAAAACTATAACTATAACTAACCATTCTTCAACTCCATCAAAGACTCCAGAAGGATATAACATTACCTAAGTAAACAAAAAGTAAGCAACTTCAAAACTCTAGAAATGACAGAGACATCTCGCTGCCTGGACAGTCACCCAAAGTTCCTCTGTACTGTTGGGGCATCCATCTTCAGCCTACAGGCCCATAGTTTCCAGCAGACATTTCCATGAAGCAGAAAATTTCAAAGGCAGTTCAGTCACTATCTGCTGTGTCCTGCAGAATGTCTCACAGACTCTTTCAAGAATCAAGAACCCTGAAAGATCATCTCACTTTTATGCAAGTTCAATCGTCCTCTCTCTGCAGATTCTCTCTGTCCAGTTTACACAATAGTCCAGGCACGAGCAGTTTCTTGCCCAAATGGCTATCAAACTCCATAAGGTGCCTCTTCGATGCCCATCTTCTTTTTGAAGTAGATTGATGCTGCCAGGAGTCTCATTGTCATGAAAAGCCCTAAGTTATTAAAACATCAAATGTCCTATTCTGTAGTCTTTGAAAGATATGAAAAATGTCTATCTAAAATATATCTATGTACATCTAGATAATCTAACTAACATAACTACAAGCTTGACTATTATTGATTATTATCCATTAACAAGCTATATACATTACATTTTAAATGAACTACACAATCACAATACCTTAATCAAGAGCAGAAATACATATACATATAAAAAATTGACCTTAAAATCCATACCAATGCAAATTATTCAATCTATATCATATCCCCCTTTAAATGTAAAAGAACATTAATAAACAATATTTGGAAATATGGGCACAGTTATTTCTCTCCAAACTGCTTCCTGCTCTATGGGGGTGCTGTTATTCAGGCTTTTCATGGTATAACCTGTGTGCTAGATTCATCTCAGTCAGCAGTCGAGTGAAGTAATTTTTTGAAGGTGTTCATAGCAATCCTTCAGGAGGGCGTGGTCCATCATACCATATTGGGATAGACGCAATCCACAGGGTCTCATCCTCTGTGAAAACAAAAGAAGAAACTCCTTTCCAAAGAATCATGTCCTTAGATCCAAATTTTAAAATCAAGGTATTTTCAAAATATCTATCTTGGATTAGTTCAGCAGCATTTATAAACAAATATCTTTTAGCAGCAGTTGCTCCTTCCTCAGCATTCTAATAATTCAAAAAGAGCATAGTAGCATACAGTATCAAGATTCTCTGTGTATTTTCCACCTTTGTGCGGCTTTATTTTAACCTCTATTTCATTTATTTCTACTTTTACTTTTTGAGACAGGTTCTCTGTACATCTTTGTCCTGGAATAACTCTGTAGACCAGGCTGTCCTTGAACTCTCAGAGATCTGCCTGCCTCTGCCTCCCAGGCTTTGGGATTAAAGGTGTGTCCTGTCACACCTTGAAGTCACAGAGGTCAATCTACCTCTGCCTCCCAAGTGTTGGGATTAAAGGTGTGTACCACCACACCCAAACTACTCTCTTTCTTTCTTTTTCTTTTTTACTTTAAGATATTTAACTTTTAGCCTGCATATATTTTTAACACACTGTAAAGCACTTAGAGTTTTTTTTTAAATCTCTTGTTACTGTATCTCTCTCTCTCTTTCTGACCACATGAGCCTTTAAATAACTGAGCAATATGGGTAGGATTAAAGCCGTGGTTTTGCCAGCTAGATCCAGCCAATTTCTTAGCTTTCCAGCCTCATGGTGGAGGTACCGGCAGCTGTAGCCATGTTTATCACCACAACTCTATGGCGTTTCAAGGTCCCTGCCAGCAAGCAAGCAAAGCACTGCACTCAGAAACCACACTCAAACACTCTGTACTCGGATTGCCTGTCTGAAAGAGACAGAGTTTGCCCTGGCAGTACAGACCAGAATGCCAGCATTTTAAAACAGCACAACTTTTTCCTGCTACGGCTGAAAACAAACAAGCATGAAGTCAGCTTTTATCAACATCATTTAAGTGTTTCATGGCAGAACCTCTTAAGAGCTGCAGGGTTTTGCAGCTAAAGCTGAATCAGGAAGCCTCTCTTAGTGAGAGTGCTTGCTTGCCTCTAGCAAGCAGAGCAGACCTGAGAAATTGCTGCTACCAAGAAAACATGCTTTACTCTATTCTTTCCCAAGCTTTCTCAGCCTTTTGTGGATGTAGTTATCCACATCTGGGTGCCATTCTGTAGAAGGAGCTGCGGGCTTCATTCCTGCCACCCAGCTCCTGGCTGCCTGGCTAGCTTATGCCCCTAAATAACAACACACAAATTATATTCTTTTAAACACTGTTTGGCCCATTTCTATTAATGTGTGTAGTGCCATGAGGTAGTAGCTTACCAAGAAGGATTCTAGCCTACGTCCATCTTGGGCCGGAGCTTCATCGCATCTGCCTTGGAGAGGAGTAGCATGGCGTCTGACCTCACTTCCTCTTCCTCCCAGCATTCTGTTCTGTTTACTCCACCCACCTATGTTCTAACCTATCAGGCCAAGCAGTTTCTTTATTAAATAACCAATGACCTTCCTCCATCATAAATTAACATTTTTTCCAATTCTGTAGGCTGTAACATTGTCTGAATGACAATGTCCTTTGTTGTGCATGAACATCTCAGTTTTATGAGGTATCTTTTATTATTTTTTGATCTTAATGCCTGTGCTTTTGGTGCTCTGTACTGAAAGACTTTTCTCTGCCAATGAGGTCAAGACTTTTGTCTACTTTATCTTCTTTCTCGTTCAGTATATCTGGTATTATATAGAGTTTTTTTGGATCCATATGGAGTTGATTTTATGCAGGGTGATATGTATGGATTTACTTACATTTTTCTACATGCTAACATCTGCTTTGACCAGCACCATTTTTTGAAGATATGGTCTTTTTCTCTAGTGTATATTTTTGGCCTCTTTATTATAATTCAGGTGTCCATAGGTGTGTGTATTTATATCCAGGGCTTCATATTTACTTCAATTATAAATGTGTATGTTATTGTATCAATATCATGCTATTTTTTGCTGTAGCTTTGTATTTCATCTTTAAATTGGGCATGGTGATAATTCCAGTTTTTTTCCCTTTTTTTCTTTATTTATTTTTTGTACTCAGGATTGTTTAGCTACTCTAGGTTTCCATATGACACTGAAAATTTTCCTTTCAAGATTGTGTAGAATTATCTTAAAATTTTCATCAGCCTGGCATTGAATCTAAACATTGTGTTTTGTATGCTGATCATTTCAAATATATTGATTCTATTGATATATGAACATGTAAAACTGGAAATCTTCTGGTAACTTCTCCAGTTTCATGTCTTTCACATGCTTTGTGCACTTGATTTGTTAGCATTATCACAAAGATATTTTATGTTATTTGAGGTTATTTTTTTCAGTCCTTTTGTCAGGGCTAGTGATTGTTTTGGAAGTTGGTTTTGTTTGGCTACTTAGTAGATAGTATTTATCAGCTGTATAAGTTTCACTGTGAAATTTTTAAAGTCACACACATATGCACAAACACATATATAATATATAACATATATAAAGTCACTTATATATTACATATATATATAGTTGGGATGGAGGAAGGGTGGATATGGGAGCAGGGAAGTATATATCTTAATTAAGGGAGTGATTTTAGGGTTGGCAAGAGACTTGACTCTAGAGGGGTTCCCAGGTGTCCATGGAGATGTCCCCAGCTAGTTCCTTGGGCAGCTGAGGATAGGGAGCCTGAAATGGCCCTATCTTATAGCTATACTGATGAATATCTTGCATATCACCATAGAACCTTCATCTGGCGATGGATGGAGATAGAGACAGAAACCCACATTGGAGCACTGGACTGAGCTCCCAAGGTCCAAATGTGGAGCAGAAGGAGGAAGAACATGAGCAAGGAAGTCAGGACTGTGAGGGGTGCACCCACCCACTGAGGTGGTGGAGCTGATCTAAAGGGAGCTCACCAAGGCCAGCTGGACTGGGACTGATGGAGCATGTGATCAAACCGGACTCTCTGAACATGGCAGACAATGAGGGCTGACTGAGAAGCCAAGGACAATGGCAGTGGGTTTTGATCCTACTGCATGTACTGGCTTTGTGGGAGCCTAGTCTGTTTGGATGCGCACCTTCTTAGACCTGGATAGAGAGGGGGGGACCTTGGACTTCACACAGGGCAGGCAACCCTGACTGCTCTTTGGACTGGAGAGGGAAGGGGAGGGGAGTGGGGGCAGAGGAAGGGAAATAGGAGGTGGGGAGGAGGTGGAAATTTTTAATAAAATAAATAAATATATCATCTGTAGGTAAAGATATACTGATTTCTTTATTTCTGTTATGTATCCCTTTGATTTCCTTCAGTTCTCTTAATGTTCTAGATAAGATTTCAAATTGTATATCAATGAAGTAATGGAGATAATTGAAAAACTTGGCTTGTTCCTGATTTTAGCGTTGAGTTTTTCTCCTTTCAAGTTGATGTCTGCTATGGAATTACTGCAAAAAAAATGCTTTAATTATGTTAAGATATGTCTCTTGTAACCTTAATCTTTCCCGAGTAAATATATCTTGAATAGGTGTTGGATTATGTCAAAGGCTGCATCTAATGAGTTGATCATGCATTGATCATGTGATCAATTTGCTTCTATGGTGGATTATTTTTTTCTTTTTTTTTATTGAGAAAAAGAAAAAAAAAGTTTCCGCCTCCTCCCAGCCTCCCATTTCCCTCCCCCTCGTCCCAACCTTGTCACCCTCCCCCCATTCCTCTCCCCCTCCCTCTCCAGTTCAAAGAGCAGTCAGGGTTCCCTGCCCTGTGGAAAGTCCAAGGCCCTCCCCCCTCTGTCCATGTCTAGGAAGGTGAACATCCAAGGTGGCTAGGCTCCCACAAAGCCCGAACTTGAAGTAGGATCAAAACCCAGGGCCATTGTCCTTGGCTTCTCATCAGCCCTCATTGTTCGCCATGTTCAGAGAGTCTGGTTTTATCCTATGCTTCTTCCGTCACAGTCCAGCTGGCCTTGGTGAGCTCCCAATAGATCAGTCACACTGTCTCAGTGGTTGGGTGCACCCTCGTGGTCCTGACTTCCTTGCTCATGTTCTCCCTCCTTCCACTCCTCATTGGGAACTTGGGAGCTCAGTCCGGTGCTCCAGTGTGGGTCTCTGTGACTATCTCCATCCATCACCAGATGAAGGTTCTATGGTGATATGCAAGATATTTGTCAGCATTGCTGTAGGATAGGGTCATTTCAGGTTCCCTATCCTCAGCTGCCCAAGGAACTAACTGGGGACCTCGCCTTGGGCTCCTGGGAGCCACTCTAGGTTCAAGTCTCTTGCCAACCCTAAGGTGGCTCCCTTAACTAAGAATAGTGCTTCCGTGCTCCCCTATCCAACCTTCCTTTATTCCAATCATCCTGTTTCCCCAAGTTTCCCTCATCCTCCCCTTCTCACTTTTCTTTCCCCATCCCCTGAACTCCCATCCCACCCCACCCCTATCATCCCAAATTTTCTCCCCGGCAATTTTGTCTACTTCCCATAGCCAAGAGGATAATTATATGTTTTTCTTTGGGTTCACCTTCTTATTTAGCTTCTTTAGGATCACCACTATATACTCCGTGACCGTTATTTATGGCTAGAAACCAAGTATGAGTGAGTACATCCCATGTTCCTCTTTTTGGGTCTGGCTTACCTCACTCAGGATAGTGTTTTCTATTTCCATCCATTTGCATGCAAAATTCGAGAAGTCATTGATTTTACCGCAGCGTAGTACTCTAATGTGTATATATTCCACACTTTCTTCATCCATTCTTCCATTGAAGGGCATCTAGATTGTTTCCAGGTTCAGGCTATTACAAATAATACTGCTATGAACATAGTTGAACAAATGCCTTTGTCATGTGATAGGGCATCTCTTGGGTATATTCCCAAGAGTGGTATTGCTGGGTCCAGGGGAAGGTTGATCCCGAATTTCCTGAGAAACCGCCACACTGATTTCCAAAGTGGTTGCACAAGATTGCATTCCCACCAGCAATGGATGAGGGTACCCCTTTCTCCACAGCCTCTCCAGCAAAGGCTATCATTGGTGTTTTGATTTTAGCCATTCTGACAGTTGTAAGATGATATCTCAAAGTTGTTTTGATTTGCATCTCCCTAATCGCTAAGGAGGTTGAGCATGACCTTAAGTGTCATTTGGCCATTTGAACTAATTCTGTTGAGAATTCTCTGTTTAGTTCACTGCCCCATTTTTTGATTGGGTTAATTAGCATTTTGAGGTCTAGTTTCTTGAGTTCTCTATAAATTTTGGAGATCAGACCTTTGTCTGTTGCAGGGTTGGTGAAGATCTTCTCCCAGTCAGTAGGTTGCCTTTTTGTCTTAGTGACAGTGTCCTTTGCTTTAAAGAAGCTTCTCAGTTTTAGTAGGTCCCATTTATTCAATGCTGCCCTTAATGTCTGTGCTGCTGGGGTTATACATAGAAAGCGATCTCCTGTTCCCATTTGTTGTAGGGTGCTTCCTACTTTCTCTTCTATCAGGTTCAGTGTGTTCAGACTAATATTGAGGTCTTTGATCCATTTGGACTTGAGTTTTGTGCAAGGTGATAGATATGGGTCTATTTTCATTCTTCTACAGGTTGATATCCAGTTGTGCCAGCACCATTTGTTGAAGATGTTTTCTTTCCTCCATTGTATACTTTTAGCTCCTTTATCGAAAATGAGGTGTTCATAGGTTTGTGGGTTAAAATTTGGGTCTTCTATGCGATTCCATTGATCGACTTCTCTGTTTTTATGCCAGTACCACACTGTTTTCATTACTGTAGCTCTGTAATAGTGTTTGAAGTCGGGGATGGTAATGCCTCCAGAAGATCCTTTATTGTATAGGATTGTTTTGGCTCTCCTGGGTTTTTTGTTTTTCCATATAAAGTTGATTATTGTCCTTTCAAGATCTGTGAAGAATTTTGCTGGGATCTTGATGGGGATTGCATTGAATCTATAAATTGCCTTTGGTAGAATTGCCATTTTTACTATGTTGATCCTCCCAATCCAAGAGCAAGGGACATCCTTCCATTTTCTGGTATTCTCTTCAATTTCTTTCTTCAATGCCTTAAAGTTCTTGTCAAATAGGTCTTTTACTTCCTTGGTTAGAGTTACCCCAAGATATTTTATGCTGTTTGTGGCTGGCGTGAAAGCTGAAGCTTCTCTGATTTCCCTCTCTGCTTCCATATCCTTTGTGTATAAGAAGGCGACTGATTTATTGGAGTTGATCTTGTATCCTGCCACATTACTAAAGGTGTTTATCAGCTGTAGGAGTTCTTTGGTGGAGTTTTGGGGGTCGCTTATGTACACTATCATATCATCTCCAAATAACGACTGCTTAGCTTCTTCTTTTCCAATTCGAATCCCCTTGATCACCTTATGTTGTCTTACTGCTATTGCTAGAACATCAAGCACTATATTGAAGAGATATGGTGAGAGTGGACAGCCTTGTCGTGTTCCTGAGTTTAGTGGGATGGCTTTGAGTTTCTCTCCGTTTAATTTTATGTTAGCTGTCGGCTTGCTGGATATAGCTTTTATTATATTTAGGTATGACCCTTGTATCCCTAATCTCTCCAAGACTTTTATTATAAAGGGATGTTGAACTTTGTCAAATGCTTTTTCAGCATCTAGTGAAATGATCATATGGTTTTTTTTCTTTCAGTTTATTTATATGATGGATTACATTGATAGATTTTCATATGTTGAACCAGCCCTGCATCTCTGGGATAAAGCCTACTTGATCATAATGGATATTTTTTCTAATGTGTTCTTGGATTCGGTTTGCCAGTATTTTGTTGAGGATTTTTGCGTCAATGTTCATGAGTGAGATTGGCCTGTAATCCTCTTTCCTGGTAGAGTCTTTGTGTGGTTTTGGTATCAGAGTAACTGTAGCTTCATAAAAGGAATTTGGTAATGACTCTTCTGTTTCTATATTGTGAAATACATTAAGGAGTATAGGTATTAGGTCTTCTTGGAAGTTCTGGTAGAATTCTGCATTGAAGCCATCTGGTCCTGGGCTCTTTTTGGTAGGGAGGTTTTTGATAACAAATTCTAATTCTTCGCGACTAACAGGTCTATTTAGGTTGTTCAGCTGGTCCTGGTTTAACTTTGATAAATGGTATTTATCCAAAAAGTGTCCATTTCTTTTACATTTTCCAGTTTTTTGGCATACAGGCTTTTGTAGTAAGATCTAATGATTCTCTGAATTTCCTCTGTGTCTGTGGTTATGTCCCCCTTTTCATTTCTGATCTTATTAATTTGCATATTCTCTCACTGCCGTTTAATTAGTTTGGTTAGAGGTTTATCAATCTTGTTGATTTTCCCCCGGAACCAGCTTTTTGTTTCATTGATTCTTTGGATTGTTTTCTGCGTTTCTATTTTGTTGATTTCTGCCCTTAGTTTGATTATTTCCAGTCTTCTACTCCTCCGAGGTGAGTCTGCTTCTTTTTTTTCTTGAGCTTTCTGGTGGGCTGTTAAGTCTCCAATGTGTGCTTTCTTTGTTTTCTTTAAGTGGGTACTTAGTGCTATGAACTTTCCTCTTAGGATTGCTTTCATTGTGTCCCATAAGTTTAAATATGTTGTTTCTTTATTTTCATTGAATTCCAGGAAGACTTTAATTTCTTTCTTTATTCCTTTCTTAATCCAGGTGTGGCTCAGTAGTTGACTGTTCAGTTTCCATGAATTTGTAGGCTTTCTGGGAGTAGCCTTGTTGTTGAAATCTAACTTTAATCCATGGTGATCTGATAAGACACAGGTGGTTACTAATATTTTTTTTAATTGTGGATGTTTGCTTTGTTACCGACTATGTGGTCAATTTTCGAGAAGGTTCCATGAGCTGCAGAGAAGAAGGTATATTCTTTCCTATTTGGGTGGAATGTTCTATAAATGTCTGTTAAGTCCATTTGCTTCATTACCTCCATTAATTTTCTTGTTTCTCTGTTAGGTTTCTGTCTGATTGACCTGTCCATTGGTGAGAGATGAGTGTTGAAGTCTCCTACTATTAGTGTGTGCGGTTTGATGGCTGCCTTGAGTTTTAGCAATGTCTCTTTTATGTACGTGGGTGCTTTTATATTAGGGGCATAGATATTCAGAATTGAGACTTCATCCTGATGAACTCTCCCTGTTATGAGTATAAAATGCCCCTCTCCATCTCTTTTGATTGATTTAAGTTTGAAGTCAACTTTGTTAGAGATTAGTATGGCCACACCTGCTTGTTTCTTAGGCCCATTTGCTTGATAAGCCTTTTCCCAGCCCTTTACTCTGAGTAGGTGCCTGTCTTTGTGGTTGAGGTGTGTTTCTTGTAAACAGCAGAATGTTGGATCCTGTTTTCTTATCCAATCTTTTAGCCTGTGCCTTTTTATAGGTGAGTTGAGTCCATTGATATTAAGTGGTATTAATGACCAGTGGTTGTTAACTCCAGTCACTTTTTTAGTCATAGAGTTTGTGTGTTTCCCTTCCTTGAGTTGTGCTGGTGAAAGGTCTCTAGATGTCTGAGTTATTGTGGTCATTGCTGGACTCCTTAGTTAGTGCTTTTCCTTCTATTACTTTCTGTAAGGCTGGATTTGTGGCTACGTATTGTTTAAATTTGTTTTTATCCTGGAAAGTTTTATTTTCTCCATTCATAGTGAACGAAAGCTTGGCTGGGTATAGTAGTCTGGGCTTGCATCCATAGTCTCTTAGTTTCTGCAATACATCTATCCAGGACCTTCTGGCTTTCATGGTTTCCATGGAGAAGTCAGGTTTAAGTCTGATAGGTTTACCTTTATAAGTAACTTGGCCTTTTTCCTTTGCAGCTCTTAATATTCTTTCTTTATTCTGTATGCTTTGTGTTTTGATTATTATATGGCGAGAGGATGTTTTTTTTGATCCAGCCTATTTGGTGTTCTGTATGCTTCTTGAACCTTCATAGGTACATCCTTCTTTAGGTTGGGAAAGTTTTCTTCTATAATTGTATTAAATATATTTTCTGGACCATTGAGCTGCACTTCTTCCCCTTCTTCTACATCTATTATTCTTAGGTTTGGTCTTTTTATTGTGTCCCAGATTTCCTGAATGTTTTGTGATGAAAGTTTGTTGGACTTGCTGTTTTCTTTGATCAGTGTGTTTATTTTCTCTATGGTATCTTCAGAATCTGAGATTCTTTCTTCTATCTCTTGTATTCTGTTGGTTATGCTTGTTTCTGTAGTCTCTGTTTGTTTACTTAAATTTTCCATGTCCAGCCGAACCTCTGTTTGTGTTTTCTTCTTTGCCTCCATTTCCGTTTTCAAGTCTTGAACTGTTTCCATTATCTGTTTGATTGTTTTTCCTTGGTTTTCTAGGGTGTCATTCACTGATTTATTCAATTCTTCAAACATTCTGTTATATTTCTCATCCATTTCTATAAGGGTGTTCTTTACATGCTGTTTAAGGGCATCAATCACTTTCATAAAGTCAATTTTTTCTACTTCTTCTTGATTAAGGTGTTCATGTCCCCCTGTTGTGTGGTCGCTGGTTTCTGGTGGATTCATGTTGCTTTTCAGATTGTTGGGTGAATTCTTGCATTGGCGCCTGCCCATCTCTTCCTCCAAATGCTCCCCTATGGATCTTCTTTAACAGGATCAGGTCTTCTTGCCTACTGATGTACCTTCCCAGTGATGGCTCTCCCCAGTGATAGCTATCCTGGTTCCGAGATCAGATATCTGTGCCCAATGATGGCTCTCCCCAATGCTGGCTCTCCTGGCGCCAAGATCAGGTCTCCGTGCCCAGTGCTGGCTCTCCTGTCGCTGAGATCAGGTCTCCGTGCTGGTTGGGTAGCTCGTAAACAAAGCGCCTACCTCCCTGGTGCAGGCAGGCTATTGAAACAATTGAACTCCCGCCCACCTGGGTGCCCTGAGGATTCGGACCCAGCGCCCAGACAGGCTGAGCTGGGAGATGTTATGTGTCCACAGAGGGCAGAGGGGCCGAAGAAGGGAGGGTTCTGGATGCAAGCTGGGTGGGATAGGAAGAAAGAGGCAGTATGTAGAGAGTAGAGGCCCTGCAGAGAGCCCAGGAAGGATAGGGGGTTGAGGAACTTCCGAGTTCCCTGTCCTATATGGTGGATTATATATGTTGATGATTTATATATGTTGAACCCTCCCTGCCTTGTGTGAAGAAGAATACTTGATCAAAGTGGATGATCTTTTTTGTTTTTTTATTCATTTTGCAAATAATATATTGAGCATACTTGCATCTATGCTCATAAGAGTAATTGTTTTATAATTATCTTTCTTTGATCATTTTGTGGCTTGGCTATGAGGATATCCGTGATCTCAGAAAAATGAACTGGGCAATGCTATGCTCCTGTTTCTATTTTCTGGGTTAATTTGATATATTTTGGCATTAATTGTCCTTTGAAACTCTGGTACACTTCATCAGTAAAACCATCTGTCCCTAGGAAACTTTAAATGACTGCTTCTATTTCACCAGGGCATATAGGTCCATTTAAATAGTTAACTGATCTTGATCTAACTTTGGTAACTGGCATATAATAAAAATTATCAATTTCTTTTAGATTTTGCAATTTTGTGGAGTACACATTTTTAGAGTATGTCCTTATGATTCTCTGTGTTTTCTTAGCATACTGTTGTTATATTTTCCTTTTCATTTTTGATTTCATAAATTTGGAAATCATAACTGTTTTTTAGTTAATTTGGATATGGGTTTGTCTATCTTGTTGACTTTTTTTCTGAGACTTTTTTCTTTTCTTGGCACATCTGGATTTTAGACTCTCCATTGAGAAGTCAGGTTAAATTCCAGTAGGTGTGTTGTTATATGTTATTTGTCTGTGAGTTCTCAGGGATTGAAAGCTGAAATTGCGGGTGGGATTATACAACAAATAGGGAGAAGGATACACTAAAATATTGGGGGGCTGAAAATTTTCTGCTGCAGAAATAGAAATAAGATTGGAGATTGGATCATGAGGCACAGAGAGAAAGAAGGAAATCAGCAGTCAGCCTACCTGCTTCCCTGGCAGGAGTGCCTGTGAGTTCTCAGGGAGTTCACCATTCATCTCTTAAACTGAGCTCTTTAAGAAGCCTATGCAAAATTTTTTCAAGGTCAAATGTGAATCAAAACGGATTATGGAAAGAGGAACTGTCTAAGTCATTTTCTTTATATATATTTTTTTCAGAAGAGTATTTGCTTCCTTGCTTGGCATCGTAGCTAAAGTATTCTCTTAACAGAGTCTTTTCAGAGCATAGAATGATGCTTAATCATGACTTCATACATATTCAGTTAAAGAAGTGTCTGGAAACATTTTATTGTTATTGTCAAAAGTTATATCCAGCTACGTACCCAGATATAGGTGAAAAACCTGATGTATTGGAATCTTCCAAGCTTAAATCTACACTTGCTTAATTCTCAAACACAATGGGTATATTATAAAATGTAAGAGCTCTGTAATTTCAAATTTCAATATAAAAATTTCAAAATAATAATATGCTTTGACTAAAAAGGTAGTTAAAATGTTTGGTTTCATGAACCTTTACAAATTTTTCTAAGAACCTCCTGCTAGTCTATAGGATGGAAATGCTTGATCTCAGAGTTTTTATGACAGCTTTATTATATACACCTTTATTTTAAAATACTTGAAGATGGGAATTAAATATAGATATTTGAAATGCAAAATTCCATTCAATTTATGGGGATTACTTGTTATGGCATTATAATATTGTCTGTCATTTCACTGCCCTACAGATGTGCCTTCTGTTTCAGTATTTGGTCATATGCTAACTAATAAAGCTTGCTTTTTCATTTGCAGTAAGAATAAGACATTTCAAGATTTTTAGTTTTTCTATCTTCTGCTTTTTCTGTTTGAGACTGAGTTTTCAATAAAAAATAAGGTTCTTTCTCCGTACCTCAAAATCTCACCTTTCTAGATATGGAGTGCTTTCGTTGGGAATTAAAGGGTATTCTTGTTGCACCCAATTAAGGATTATGCTGTTAATAAATGTAAAGACTACTTTTATTTTGCTGTGATTCAGTTTTAAGGTACTATAAAAATTCAGTGTATCCAAAATATCACATATGAAATTCAATTGTAGAATAAATTGTGTGTTTGAACCAAGTAGGAGGTAGAATATTTTTGTAATGTAAATTCAAAATTTTTCTTAATTAAAGTGAAGTAACAATTTAAAATTTGCTAAGACAAAATGTTCATAAAAGTGAGAAAGTAAATTATATGGTGACTATATATATATATATAAAACCAGTATATAAATTAATTTTGAAAACATTAAGTAATGATCGGTCAACTACCAGCATGGTAGTTATTCGATTGATTATTTTTCAAATTTTGGAAACTTACATAATTAAATTATATTGTATATACTTATTAGTGACAATTATTTTTAATATATTCTTGAAATATTCTGTATATTGTGAAATATATACACACTAAAATTAAACTTGTATTCTTTACTATTTATAAAGTTAATGTTGGTTTTAATTTTGGCCTATCACAAAGAACCTCTCTGTGGTGATGGTTTGAATTATTAAGGCCCTTAACTATTTGAATATTTTTCCCCAGTTGAAGGAAATATTTGGGAAAAATTAGGATGTGTGCTCTTGATAGAGGAAGTATATTTCTGAGGGTGGGACTTGAGTATAAAAAAGCCCGCACCATTCCTATTTAGTTTACTCTCTGCTTCTTGTTTGTGCTTCTAAATAAGATATAAACTCTCAGCTAGTATTCCAGTGTCATGCCTGTCTACCTGCTGTCATGTTCCCCTCTATGATGCTCATGGACTCCCACACTCTGAAATTGTAATCACCTAATTAAATCTTCTATAAGTTACTTTGGTCATAGTATCTAATTTAGCAACAGAAAAGTAGCTAATAAATCTAAGTAAAATCTTTTCAATATTTGAGCAATAATTATTATGAAAGCTGAAAGTATACGGCAGGTGACAACTAACATTCAGCAGGTCAGCCCACAAGACAAATAATTCTCTGATGGGGAATTCTGCCTTGAAAGGCCATGTTGTCACTGACTGTAAATGATCAGTTGTTCTTTTCTGCAATTTTGCTCATGTGCCACTTTATTTCTTCTCTAAAAACTGCAGTTCTTTCGCAAGAACTTCTATTGGCATTTTTCCAATGATTTATGTGTCAATCCCCCCAAAATATTCCATCTATTGCACATATATATAGCTGTAGATGATAAGGGAGATGATTTCTGTGTAACTATATAATTCTGATGAATAGAAATACCACTAGGACATTTTTCATTATTCAGACTACTATAGAAAAGTAATAGTTTTCTTGGTCACAAAGACAGCTAATTTTAGACTTCAGAACTTATTCAAACTTATTGCCCCTAAAGACAAATATCTGGTTTCCCCTAGAGACAAATATACGAGGTCATTTTCCCATGTGTTTATTGCTGATTCAAGGTCAGAGTTTGAGGCAGCTTTAGTAGGCATCACTTTCTCACCAACTGACTTTTAATCTTAGTCCAAGCCTCACTTTATGTTACAGGCTCAATGTTCAGGCAACTAATTATTTACTTTCTATCTGGGAAACCTCACCAACTTAGAGCTACATGCACAGCCAAGCATTATTTATGGGCCAGTCAATGTGACCTCCCAAAAAAGAAAAAAAAACTGTTTGACTTATCTTGTGTTGTAAGAATGGGTTGGGTCTGAAAAGGTAACATGTTATTGTGCATTGTTTGGCAATAAACAACAAATTGGAACTTGTGTTGAACTATGTAGGGAGCTTCTGGAAAAAGAGCAGTGTATGGTGTGATTGAGGATGTGTGTACTGAAAGAGAGATGCAAGAAGAAATGTGAAGGCATTGACTTCACTATGTGGAGAATGTATGAAGAATGTAACTGTGTAGAGAATTGTATCTGTGTGGAAGCAAGGAAGATGAAGTTCTATAGAAAAGAGATGTAGAATATAAATATTAAAAAAAGATGCTCAGCCATGTGAAAATAGATGTTAATGTGTATAGAAATGTAGTGTCATGTAAGAGAGAGATGTATGTATGTAAAGAGAGATATGTAGAAGTATGTAAAGAATGTATCTGTGTGGAAACAGATTCTCACAGAGAATTATTTAAGATGAAATAAAAGAGAAGTTATTTAAGATGAAATAAAAGAATAGTTATTTTCCCCTGAAAGAGAAAAGATCTAGTCTTCAGATAGATAAGAATTTTTCATAAGCAATCACCACATTCATGTTTTTTTTTAAAACCCTGGTGCTGACTGGAAGGTGACTCCCACAATTAGCAATACTACTGAATGTAACTAAATCATCTGATATTGAACAGTTAAGATATCCAGGACTGATCTTTCAATGTACATGATGGAACCTGACTGAATTCCAGGTTTCCATGTATCTGTGCTCCTAAATCCACACTTATAAAAGTCTATATGTATAAAGAATTTCCTTATTTGTTGCCCTATGGACTTCAATGGTCCGTATATAAGGGTTACGTGTTATTAATTCAACTTATTATGGGAACAGTGATTGTCCAAATTATATTTCCAGTAATATTTCAAGCCCTCCAAATATAATAGTTATATGATTAGAATGAATTAATGATCTTCTTACATATAGAAATACATATAGATAAAAGAAGACAATTTATTTTTAGCTCTTTTTTTCTTTGAATTTTCGAGACAGGGTTTCTCCATAGCTTTTGGTTCCTGACCTGGAACTAGCTCTTGTAGACCAAGCTGGCCTCAAACTCACAGAGTGGCTGGATTTCTCTTAAGAATGAATTATGAGAATGTGGTTTTGTGGCATAAAATATTTAATGTCTATTGTAGAAGTGCTCCAACATTTTATCAGGAATTATAAATAAATTAAGGAAGAAAGATCTGATTACCTCTGCTCAAAAGTACACAAGTTCAGCTTCATAATAATATCCCTTTTATGGGTATTTTTTTAGTAAACACTTAATAAAATTTAATTCTAGATGTCTGGAAAATGATTGCTTAACTCTTAAAGTTAATTATAGGCTTGCTAATCACACTGATTATTGTAATTTTAATTTTCAATAATCATTTTTAAAAAAATGGGGAAGAGATCTAAACAGAGAATTCTCAACCGAGGAATCTCAAATGGCTGAGAAACACTTAAAGAGATGTTCAACATCTTTAGTCATCAATGTGGTAAAAATCAAAACAACTATGAGATTCCATTTTACATTTGTCAGAATGACTAAGATCAAAAGCACAATTGAAGGCTCATGCTGGAGAGGATGTGGAGCAAGGAGAACACCCCTGCCTTTATTGCTGGTGGGACTGCAAACTTGTACAAACACTTTGGAAGTCAGTGTGGTGATTTCCCATAAAACTGGGAATCAATCTACTGTGAGACTCAGCTATACCATTCCTGGGCATTTACCCAAACGATGTTCAATCATACCTCAAGGACATTTGCTCAACTATCAACTATGTCCATTCAGCTTTATTGTTTTTGTTGTTGCTATTGTTTTTGTTTGTTCGTTTGTTTTTGAGACAGGGTCTGTCTTTGTTTCTTTGGAGCCAGTCCTGGAATAACTAGCTCTTATAGTCCGGGCTGGTCTCAAACTCACAGAGACCTGACTGCTTCTGCTTCCTGAGGGCTATGATTAAAGGCGTGTGCCATCACTGCCTGGCCAGCTTCATTTGCAATAGTTAGAAACTGGAAATAATCTACATGTTCCTACATGAAGAATGGATAAAGAAAATGTGGTCACACATACCACCTGTACTGATTAGACAAAGAGTTGAGGGACTGTTCTGTAGGCTGTATGGCCCTCTCTTTAGAACCCTTGGCTCTGTGACATATCCTGTGCCCTTCCACCATCCATCATAGCCCCACTAGTCAGTGAGTGGATAAGAATCCTGAGGGCAGGCAGCTTCACCACTCCTGCATCCCATTGAGCCTGTAATATACAACTCCCACTATGCCCCACAATTCCCAACCCAACCCACTGGGCATTAGAGGCCACCAGAGGAACAGACACAGCCTGTACTGACTGGAAGAAGAAAGGAGTGACTGGTCTCATGACTGGACCACACTGGTCTCTAGATGCTAGGCTCCGGAGAATATTCCATGCCCCTTCTACACCCATTGCAGCCCCACTAGCCAGCCATCAGGTAAAACTCCTGAGGGCAGACTGCTCCAACACATCTACCTCCAATTGGACCCACAAATCTACAAGTCCTACTGTGATATACATGCCCAAGGGAAACCCCCCCACACACACTACACATCCCCTGTATCACCAGCAGTCACAGAAGCACAGGCACTGCCCATTCTGATTGGAGAAGAAGTGTATACATAGCAGTGCAATAGTACTTATGATAACATAAAGAGCAACATGGCACCACCAGAACCAACAGCAAGACATTAATATACCAATGCAGAAGAAGCAAAGAAAATGACCTTAAAAAAAAACTCTAAGCTGGGTGGTAGTGTTACATACCTTTAATCTCTGAACTCTGTGAGTTCAAGGTCAGTCTGATCTACAAGAGCTATTTCCAAGACTGGCTCCAAAGCTACAAAGAAACTGTCCCAAAAAAGAAGAAAAGCAAACAAGCAAACAAACAATAAAAATAGCTTTATAATTGCCTTTAAAATATGAAGATGATAGAGGCCCTTAAAGAGGAAATGAAATATTCCCTTAAAAATGAAGGAAAGGCAAGTAAAAACTTGGAAGAAATCAATAAATTCCATAAAGAAAATCAAGAAAAGAAATAAAAGACAATCAAACAAGTGAAGGAAAAAGTTCAAACTTGAAAATTGAAACAGAGACAATAAAAAAAAATAAAAACTGAGGAAATTTTGAAAATAGAAAATTTGGGTAAATGAACAGAAACTATAGGTGCAAGCATAACCAACAGAATATAAAAGATTAAAAAAGGAGTCCATGGAATTGAAAATACCATAGAAAAAATAGATTAAACATCTAGGAAATCTAGGGCACCATTAAAAGACTAAATCTAAGAAAATAGGCATAGAAGGAGAAGAATACCAGTTCAAAGGCATAGGAAATTCACTCAACCGAATAATAAAAGAAAACTTTCCCAATCCAAAGAATGAAAGCCTATGAAGATAGGGGAAGGTTACAGAACACCAAATATATTAGACCAAAAAAGCTACTTTAACATAAAATAATAAAAACACTAAAGTTACAGAATAAAGAAAGAATATTAAGAGCTGCAAAAAGATCAAATAATATACAATGGTAGACACATCTGAATAATACTCAACTTCTCAATGGAGACTCTGAAAGCCAGAGGTCCCACACAGACATTATGTAGACAATAAGAGACCATGGGTACCAGCCCAGACTACTATGTCTAGCAATCATCATAGATGGTGGAAATAAGATATTCTATGACAAAACCATATTTAACCAATAATATCCACAAATTCAGCCCTACAGAATGTTATAGAAGGAAAACTTCAAACCCAAAATGTTGGTCGCACCCACCCACAAAATCAGAGTCAATAGATTATCCCATACTAGCAAATCCCAAAGAATAGAAACACATAAGCATACCACCACCAACCAAAACCAAAAAAAAAAAAAATTGAAAGAGTAATCATTGATCATTAACATCCCTTAATGTCAATGGACTCAATTCATCTATAAAAAGACACAAGCTACCAGAATGGTCACAAAAACTAAAGGCACCCTTCTTCTGCATACAAGAATCACACCTCAATTTCAAAGACAGACCTTAACTCAGAGAAAAGGGTTAGGAAAAGTCTTTCCAATCTAATAGACCTAAGAAATAAGCTGGTGTAGTGATCCTAAAATCTCACAAAATAGATTTCAAATTAAAATTATTTAAAAGAGATGGAGAAGGACATTTCATATTCATTACAGAAAAATTCATCATGATAAAGTCTCAATTCTGAACATTTATGACCCAAATACAAGGCCACCCACATACATAAAAGAAATATTTGAAATTGTTTTTAAAATGTAAATAAAATGTATGCCTTGCCAATGCTGCAGTATTGTGAGGAAGAGGCAGGTGGATCTCTCTGAGTTTGAAGCCAGCCTGGTCGACAAGAAAAGGTCCAAGAAAAGCTCCAAAGCATGGACAGCACATTTATGGAAATTGTGTTGAAATTGTTCATATTGGCCTTCATGGTCTAGATGATGAGGCTGACTGACCAATCTCTCAAAGAAAAATTACTAAAGCTTAATTCACATATAAAACCCTACACACTAATAGTGGGAGACTTTAGCATCTCACTCTCACCAATGCATAGGTGTGCCAGACAGAAAATTAACAGAGAAATAAGAAAACTAATAGATGTCATGACACAAAAGGTCTTTTTTTTTTAGTTTTTTTTTTTGACACAAAAGGTCTTAACAGACATCTATAGAACTGTAGGTAGAGCCTGCTCATTTGTTTCTTGGCAGCCAAACCCAAAATAACTACCCAGAAACTATATTAATTACAAAACTGCTTGGCCAATAGCTTAGGGTTTTTATTAGGTAACTCTTACATCTTAAATTAACCCATTCCATTATTTTATATTTTAACACAAGGCTCATAGTTTAATGTCTTTTTTTGCAGCTACATGGTATCTTTGTGACTCTACCTCTTTTACTCCCAGCATGCAGTTTAGTTTTCCTTCCTAGCTCTATTCTGCCCTGTCAAAGTCTAAAACAGCTGTTAACCAATGATAATAAAAATTACTCACAGCATACAGAAGGGAATCCTACATTATATCCCCTTTTATGACTAAATAAAAAAGGAAAGTTTTAGCTTTACCACAGTAAAACTATATAACAAAACGGGTACCCAGCAAATATGACAGTTACAATATTTATATGTATTTTATCTTTTATCATAACTAAGGAAAAATAATAACTATCTATTCTTCAACTCCAAAAAAATAACCCAGAAGAATATAATATTACCTAAATTAATAGGAAGTGCATTTTTAAGAACTTCTAAAACTCTAGAATTGACAGAGGCATCTCATTGCCTGGACAATCACTCAGAGTTCTTTGGTAACATTGGGGTATCCATCTTTAGCCTACAGGCCCATAGTATCTGGCAGATTTTTCCATGAAGCAGGAAATTTGGCAGTTTGCCAGTCACTTTTTTTTGGATCCTTCAGAATGTCTGGCAGACTCTTTCATGAAGCAGGAATATCTCTTTTTTTAGGAAAGTTTAGCAGTCATTTTTCTGTGGGTCCTACATATCCAGTTTATACAGCATATCATTAAGCAGTCCAGGCAAGAGTGGTTTCTTGACCAAATAGCAAGCAAAGTCTATAAGGAGCCTCTTCAATTCTTATCTTCCTTTTGAAGTAATTGGTATTGCCAAGAGCAGATGAGTCTCATTGTCTGGAAATGTCCTAAGTTTGTAAAACCTTTAAATGCCATATTCTGAAAAATCTTTGAAAGATCTGAAGAATACATATTCATCTGATCTATATCTTTGTATATATAGAAACCCTAACTAGCATGACTACAAGCTTGACTACTATAGATAACTATGTATTAACCTATATTTCATAATTATACATTACATTTTTAAATGAGCTTCACAAACACAATACCTTAACCAAGGGTAGAAATATAGGATAATAGAATTATATATAACAAATATATATATATATATATATATATATATATATGTATGTATGTTTAGCTTAGCAGTGCATACAATGAAATGTCTCTCTGTACTTAGCTCATTCATAGTAAAAAATTCAAAGAAAAAGCAATTATATACATAATTCAGACTCTCTGTGTATGTCCCATCTTTATGGTGACTTACTTTTATTATATTTCTATAATTTTAATATTTATTTTATTATCTTTACTCCTTTATTGTATGACTATTTGTACTCTTTTATAACTGTCTACTCTCTCTCTCTCTCTTTCTCAAGCGTAAGTATATTTATCTAACACTGGGATACATTTAGAGGTTTTTCCATCTGTATTTGTCTTTATTGCATGCATATCCATAATTATTTTCTGACCAGGAGTGCTTCTTTTTTAATGCTAAGTGGGCATGGATAGGACCAACTATGTGGCCCTGCCTTCTTGCTCCACCCAGTCCAATATGGTGGAGACATGTTCATTATCTCTGAGAGCAATGGACACTGCCCCAGCTCAAGGGTTGCAGCTGATCTATGTCACCATTGAGCAATTTATAACACACACCTCTCAGACCCCATTAAGTGCTAGGGCTTCTGAAAGGGCCAGAGCTGTTCATACAACTAGCATAAACCAGGAAACCCTCCCTTAAAGAAGCCACAGAGCCTTCACTGCCAATGCTATGCTGAGTCAGGAAGACTTCTCTTAAAGGAGTTACTACACCCCTGCTCATTGCCAGCAAACAGAGTCCATCTGGAAAAAAATATCACAGCTCTATCTAAGATGCTGCACTGAACTCTGTTTTTGTGTGTGTGTTCAAGAATCAGCTAGCTGTTCAGTCTATCAGACTGGATATCTTCACTAATATATATATATATATATGTTGGAATCCTCAAAATATAGTCTTTAATGCCGGTGAATGAATGGACTTGATAACAAAGTGAGAGCAAATGGGCCAAGAGCAAACTTTGCTTCTTCCATGTTCTTATATAGGCTTCTGTAGAAAGTATGACCCATGTTATAGGTGAATCTTCTCAATTCAAAGATGGGTCCCAATTCAAAGATGGAGTAAAGGTGGGTCTTTCCACGTCAACGATCCATATTAAAGGTCTGTCCACTTCAAAGATTAGAATTAGAAGTGTATCCTCCCACTTCAAATCAAGTAAAACTCTCTCAAAGGTGTGCTCTTCCTTTTTTGGGGGGTTTACAGTTGACCCAGATGTAGTTAACTGTCAACCAAGAATAGACATCACATGTAGTGATATGGGAGTCCCCTCTGTGTGTTGCTTGTATTGGCTAATGAATAAAGAAACTGCCTTGGGCCAGCTGGACTGGGACTAAACGAGCATGTGACCAAACCAGATTCTCTGAATGTGGCTGACAATGAGGGCTGACTGAGAAGCCAATAATACTGACACTGGGTTTTAATTGTACTGCATGTACTGGCTTTTTGGGAGCCTAGTCTGTTTGGATGCACACCTTCCTAGACCTGGATGGAGGGGGAAGGGCCTTGGACTTCCTACAGGGCAGGGCACCCTGAGTTCTTTTAGGACTGGAGAGGGAGGAAGAGGGGGATTGGGGGGAGTAGGAAGGAAATGGGAAGATGAGAGGAGGTGGAAATTTTTAATAAATAAATAAAAAAAGAAAAAGTAGCTGGAAGAAGAACAACAACAACAAAAAAAAGAAACTGCCTTGGCCTGATAGGGCAGAACTTAAGTAGGCGGAGATGATAGAACTAAATTCTGGGAGGAAAAAAGCAGAGTGGGAGAGACACCAGGGATTCACGGCAGCAGGTAGATTGCTGAAACCTTTCTGGTAGGTCACGACTTTGTGGCGATATACAGATTGATAGAAATGGGTTAAATAAAGATGTAGGAGTTATCCAATAAGATGCTGGAGATAATAGGCCAAATATTGTCTTAGTTAATATAGTTTCTGTGTGGTTATTTTGGGGCTAAGCTAGCTGGGCAGCCAGATCGAACAGCAAGCCCTCCTTCAACAATGTAGATATGCTTTAATTTATCCCAAGTTTATTCTAAGAATTGTATAAAAAATAATGAGTTGGCTCCAGCAACTAGGCCTTCCTGATGTGCAAGTTGGAATTCCATGCTTGTTCAACAGGCAAAAGCCTCAGCTCCCTCTGCGATGGGCCCTGTCCCTGTCTGCCTGAGCCTGAGCTGCCGAAACCCAAGGCAGAAAAGAGCGCAAAATGCTGCCATTTAGAGCTTATGGAATTTATCTGTCCAGCATTGGGGTGAGTTTCTGACCCCGTGGCAGCAGCCTGGGACAGGGAACTCAGAAGTTCCTCAACCCCCTATCCTTCCTGGGCTCTCTGCAGGGCCTCTACTCCCTGCATACTGGCTCTTTCTTCCTATCCCACCCAGCTTGCATCCAGAACCCCCCCTTCTGCCCCCCTGCCCTCTTTGGACACATAACATCACCCCGCTCAGCCTGTCTAGGCGCTGGGTCTGAATACTCAGGGCAACCAGGCAGGTGGGAGTTCCTTTGTTTCAAAAGCCTGCCTGCACCAAGCAAGGTAGGCGCTTTGTTTACGAGCTACCCAACCAGCACAGAGACCTGATCTCTGCACCAGGAGAACCAGCATTGGGGAGAGCCCCCATTCAGCACGGAGATCTGATCTCTGCACCAGGAGAGCCATCACTGGGAAGGTACATCAGTAGGCAAGGAGACCTGATCCTGTAAAAGAAGATCCATAGGGGAGCATTCAGAGGAAGAGATGGGCAGGCGCCAATGCAAGAATTCACCCAACAATCTGAAAAGCAACATGAAACCACCAGAAACCAGCGACCTCACAACAGGAAGACATGAACTCCTTAATCAAGAAGAAGCAGAGGGCTGGAGAGATGGCTCAGTGGTTAAGAGCATTGCCTGCTGTTCCAAAGGTCCTGAGTTCAATTCCCGGCAAACACATGGTGGCTCAAAACCATCTGTAATGAGGTCTGGTGCCCTCTTCTGGCCTGCAGACATACACACAGACAGAATATTGTATGCATAATAAATAAATTAAAAAAAAGAAGTAGAAAAAATTGACTTTATGAAAGTGATTGACACCCTTAAACAGCATGTAAAGAATGCCCTTATAGAAATGGATGAGAAATATAACAGAAAGTTTGAAGAATTGAATAAATCAGTGAATGATACCCTAGAAAACCAAGGAAAAACAATCAAACAGATAATGGAAACAGTTCAAGACTTGAAAACTGAAATGGAGGCAAAGAAGAAAACACAAACAGAGGTTCGGCTGGACATGGAAAATTTAAGTAAACAGAGACTACAGAAACAAGCATAACCAACAGAATACAAGAGATAGAAGAAAGAATCTCATTAATCCCAGCACTTGGGAGGCAGAGACAGGTAGATCTTTGTGAGTTCGAGGCCAGCCTGGTCTACAAGAGCTAGCTCCAGGACAGGCTCCATAGCTACAGAGAAACCCTGTCTCGAAAACCCCCCCCAAAAAAAACGAATCTCAGATTCTGAAGATACCATAGAGAAAATAAACACACTGATGAAAGAAAACAGCAAGTCCAACAAATTCTCATTACAAAACATTCAGGAAATCTGGGACACAATAAAAAAGACCAAACCTAAGAATAATAGGAGTAGAAGAAAGAGAAGTGCAGCTCAACGGTCCAGAAAGTATATTTAATAAAATTATAGAAGAAAACTTTCCAACCTAAAGAAAGATATACCTATGAAGGTTCAAGAAGCATACAGAACACTGAATAGGCTGGATAAAAACAAAAATCCCCTCACCATATAATAATCAAAACACAAAGCATACAGAATAAAGAAAGAATATTAAGAGCTGCAAAGGAAAAGGGCCAAGTTACCTATAAAGGTAAACCTATCAGACTTACACCTGACTTCTCCATGGAAACCATGAAAGCCAGAAGATTCTGGATAGATGTACTGCAAAAACTGAGACCATGGATGCAAGCCCAGACTACTATACCCAGCCAAGCTTTAGTTCACTATAAATGGAGAAAATAAAATTTCCCAGGATAAAAAACAAATTTAAACAATACACAGCCACATCCAGCCTTACAGAAAGTAATAGAAGGAAAATCACTAACCAAGGAGTCCAACAATGACCACAATAACTCACACATCTAGAGACCCTTCACCAGCACAACTCGGAGAAGGGAAACACACAAACTCTATGACTAAAAAAGTGACCGGAGTTAACAATCACTGGTCATTAATATCACTTAATGTCAATGGACTCAACTCACCTATATAAAGGCACAGGCTAAGAGACTGGATGAGAAAACAGGATCCAACATTCTGCTGTTTACAAGAAACACACCTCAACCACAAAGACAGGCACCTACTCAGAGTAAAGGGCTGGGAAAAGGCTAATCAAACAAATGGACCTAAGAAACAAGCAGGTGTGGCCATACTAATCTTTAACAAAGTTGACTTCAAACTTAAATCCATCAGAAGAGATGGAGAGGGACATTTTTTACTCATAACAGGAACAATTAATCAGGACAAAGTCTCAATCCTGAATATCAATGCCCCTAATATAAAAGCACCCACTTACATAAAAGAAACATTACTAAAACTCAAAGCAGCCATCAAACCACACACACTAATAGTAGGAGACTTCAACACTCATCTCTCACCAATGGACAGGTCAATCAGACAGAAACCTAACAGAGAAATAAGAGAATTAATGGAGGTAATGAAGCAAATGGACTTAACAGACATCTGTAGAACATTCCACCCAAATAGGAAAGAATATACCTTCTTCTCTGCAGCTCATGGAACCTTCTTGAAAATTGACCACATAGTCAGTAACAAAGCAAACATCCACAGTTACAAAAAAAATATTCGTAACCTCCTGTGTCTTATCAGATCACCATGGATTAAAGTAAGAATTCAACAACAATTCTACCCGCAGAAAGCCTACAAATTCATGGAAACTGAACAGTCAACTACTGAACCATTCCTGGATTAAGGAAGAAATAAAGAAAAAAATTAAAGTCTTCCTGGAATTCAATGAAAATAAAGAAACATATACTCAAACTTATGGGACACTATGAAAGCAGTCCTGAGAGGAAAGTTCATAGCACTAAGTGCCCACTTAAAGAAACTGAGAAAGCACACATTGGAGACTTAACAGCCCACCTGAAAGTTCTAGAAAAAAAAGAAGCAGACTCACCTAGGAGGAGTAGAAGACTGGAAATAATCAAACTGAGGGCTGAAATCAACAAAATAGAAACACAGAAAACAATCCAAAGAATCAATGAAACAAAAATCAACAAGATTGATAAACCCATATCCAAACTAATCAAACGGCAAAGAGAGAATACACAAATTAACAAGATCAGAAAAGGGAGACATAATCACAGACACAGAGGAAATTCAAAGAATCACTAGATCTTACTACAAAAGCCTATATGCCACAAAACTGGAAAATGTAAAAGAAATGGACAATTTTTTAGATAAATACCATTTACCAAATTTAAACCAGGACCTGGTGAACAATCTAAATAGACCTGTTAGTCGTGAAGAATTAGAAGTGGTTATCAAAAACCTCCCTACAAAAGAAAGCCCAGGACCAGATGGTTTCAATGCGGAATTCTACCAGAACTTCCAAGAAGACGTAATACTTATACTCCTTAATGTATTTCACAATATAGAAACAGAAGAGTCATTACCAAATTCCTTTTATGAAGCTACAGTTACTCTGATACCAAAACCACACAAAGACTCTACCAGGAAAGAGGATTACAGGCCAATCTCACTCATGAACATTGACGCAAAAATCCTCAACAAAATACTGGCAAATCGTATCCAAGAACACATTAGAAAAATTATCCATTATGATCAAGTAGGCCTCATCCCAGATATGCAGGGCTGGTTCAACATACGAAAATCTATCAATGTAATCCATCATATAAATAAACTGAAAGAAAAAAACCATATGATCATTTCATTAGGTTCTGAAAAAGCATTTGAAAAAATTCAACATCCCTTTATGATAAAAGTCTTGGAGAGATTAGGGATACAAGGCTCATACCTAAATATAATTAAAGCTATTTACAGCAAGCTGACAGCTAACATCAAATTAAATGGAGAGAAACTCAAAGCCATGCCACTAAAATCAGGAACATGACAAGGCTGTCCACTCTCTCCATACCTCTTCAATATAGTGCTTGATGTTTTAGCAATAGCAATAAAACAGCAAAAGGGGATCAAGGGGATTCGAATCGGAAAGAAAGAAGTTAAACTTTCATTATTTACAGATGATATGATAGTGTACATAAGTGACCCCAAATCTCCAGCAAAGAACTCCTATAGCTGATAAACACCTTTAGCAATATGGCAGGATACATGATCAACTCCAAAAAATCAGTCGCCCTTTTATATACAAATGATATGGAAGCAGAGAGGGAAATCAGAGAATCATCACCTTTCACGATAGCCACAAACAGCATAAAATATCTTGTGGTAACTCTAACCAACGAAGTGAAAGATCTATTAGACAAGAACTTTAAGGCATTGAAGAAAGAAATTGAAGAGGATACCAGAAAATGGAAGGACGTCCCTTGCTCTTGGATTGGGAGGATCAACATCATAAAAATGGCAATTCTACCAAAGGCAATTTATAGATTCAATGCAATCCCCTTCAAGGTCCCATCAAAATTCTTCACAGATCTTGAGCAGACAATAATCAACTTGATATGGAAAAACAAAAAACCCAGGATAGCCAAAACAATCTTATACAATAAAGGAACTTCTGGAGGCATTACAATCCTTGACTTCAAACTCTATTACAGAGCTACAGTAATGAAAACAGTGTGGTACTGGCATAAAAACAGAGAATTTGACCAATGGAATTGTATAGAAGACCCGGTTTTTAGCCCACAAACCTATGAACACCTCATTTTCAATAAAGGAGCCAAAAGTATACAATGGAAGAAAGAAGCATCTTCAACAAATGGTGCTGGTACAACTGGATGTCAATCTGTAGAAGAATGAAAATAGACCCATATCTATCACCATGCAGAAAACTCAAGTCCAAATGGATCAAAGACCTCAATATCAGTCTGAACACATTGAACCTGATAGAAGAAAAAGTGGGAAGTACCCTACAACAGATGGGCACAGGAGATCGCTTCCTAGGTATAACCCCAGCTGCACAGACATTAAGGGCAACGTTGAATAAATGAGACCTACTGAAACTGAGAAGCTTCTGTAAAGCAAAGGACACTGTCACTAAGTCAAAAAGGCAACCCACTGACTGTGAGAAGATCTTCACCAACCCTGCAACAGACAAAGGTCTGATCTCCAAAATTTATAAAGAACTCAAGAAACTAGACTTTAAAATGCTAATTAACCCAATTAAAAAATGGAGGACTGAACTGAACAGAGAATTCTTAACAGAAGAAATTCAAATGGCCAAAAGACACTTAAGGTCATGCTAAACCTCCTTAGCGATCAGGGAAATGCAAATCAAAACAACTTTGAGATATCATCTTACACCTGTCAGAATGGCTAAAATCAAAAACACCAATGATAGCCTTTGCTGGAGAGTTTGTGGAGAAAGGGGTACCCTCATCCATTGCTGGTGGGAATGCAAACTTGTGCAACCACTTTGGAAATCAGTGTTTCGGTTTCTCAGGAAATTTGGGATCAACCTACCCCTGGAGCCAGCAATACCACTCTTGGGAATATACCCAAGAGATGCCCTATCATATGACAAAAGCATTTGTTCAACTATGTTCATAGCAGCATTATTTGTAATAGCCAGAACCTGGAAACAACCTAGATGTCCTTCAATGGAAGAATGGATGAGGAAAGTGTGGAATATATACACATTAGAGTACTACTCTGCCATAAAAAACAATGACTTCTCGAATTTTGCATGCAAATGGATGGAAATAGAAAACACTATCCTGAGTGAGGTAACCCAGACCCAAAAAGAGGATCATGGGGTGTACTTGTTGTAATAGGAGCGATGGGGCTGCGTCCCCAACACCCCGGCCACCTGGCTAGCTTATGCCCCGAAATAACAACACACAAACTGTAGTCATTTAAACACTGCTTGGCCCATTAGCTTTAGTCCTTACTGGCTAATTCTGATATCTCGATCAACCCATCTCTAATAAAGTGTAGCACCGGTCTTACCGGGAAAGATTCAGCATGTCTGTCCTGGTGGCTTGCTTCATCGTGTCTGTGTCTCAGAGAGCTGCATGGCATCTCTGCTCCAGAGCGCAGATCTGTCAAGTCTGAGCTCACTTCCTCTTCCTCCCGACATTCATTCTGTTTACTCCTCCCATCTATGTTTTAACCTATGAGGGCCAAGCAGTTCCTTTATTACTTAACCAATGAAATCAACAGATTGATATATGACACTCCCACCTCACTTCCCCTTTTTCTGTTTAAACAAAAAGGAAAGGCTTTAACTTTAACATAGCAAAATTACATATAACAAAAACAGTTATCAAGTAAAAATCACAATAATCTTTATCATAACTAAAGAAAAGTATAGCTATAACTAACTATTCTTAACTCCATCAAAGACTCCAGAAAGATACAATATTACCTAAGCAAACAAGAAAAAAGCAAGTTTTAAACTCTAGAAATGACATAGACATCTTGCTGCCTGGACAGTCACCCAAAGTTCCTCTGTACCGTTGGGGCATCCATCTTCGGCCTACAGGCACATAGTTTCCAGCAGGAAATTTCAAAGGCAGTCACTATCTGCTTGTCCTGAAGAATGTCTTGCAGACCCCTTCATGAATCAGGAACCCTGAAAGATCATCTCACCTTTAGGCAAGTTCAGCAGTCCTCTCTCTGCGGGTTCTCTGTGTCCAGTTTATGCAATAGTTCAGGCAAGAGCAGTTTCCTTGCCCAAATGGCTATCAAATTCCATAAGGATCCTCTTCGATGCCCATCTTCTTCTTGCGGTAGATTGGTGCTGCCAGGAGCAGACATGTCTCATTGTCATGAAAAACCCTAAGTTATTAAAATATTTAAAATGCCATATTCTATAATCTTTGAAAGATATGAGGAATGCCTATCTAAAATATATCTATGTACATCTAGAAAATCTTAACTAACATGACTACAAACTTGACTATTATTAATGATTATCCATTAAGAACCTATATATATTACATTTTTAAGTGAACTACACAATCATAATAGCTTAGTCAAGATCAGAAATACATATACATATAACAAAATTGACCTTAAATCTTTATCAATAAAGCAAAATCTATACTAATGCAAATTATTCATATTTATATCATATCCACCTTTAAATGTAAAAGAACGTTTATAAACCATATTTGGGAACATGGGTGCAGTTTTTTCTCTCTAAACTGCTTCCTGCTGAATGGGGGCGTCGTTAATTAGGTCTTTCATGGTATAACCTGTGTGCTAGTTTCATCTCAGTTGGCAGTTGAGTGAAGCAATTTTCTGAAGGTGTTCACAGCAACCCTTCAGGAGGGCGTGGTCTATCATACCATATTCGGATAGAAGAAATCCACAGACTCTCACCCTCTGTGAAAACAAAATAAGAAACTCCTTTCCAAAGAATCATGTCCTTAGATCCAAATTTCAAAGTCAAGGCATTTTCAAATCTATGTTGGATTAGTTCAGCAGCATTTATAAACAAATATCTTTTAGCAGCTGTTGCTCCTTCCTCAGCATTTAAACAATTCAAAGAGAGCATAATAGCATGCAGTATCAAAATTCTCTGTTTATTTTCCATCTTTGTGTGCTTTATTTTAACCTCTATTTTGTTTATTTTTACTTTTATTTTTTGCTTTTTGAGACAGGTTCTCTGTATCTTTGACCTAGAATAACTCTGTAGACCAGGCTGTCCTTGAACTCTCAGAGATCCACCTGACTTTGCCTCCCAGGCATTGGGATTAAAGGTGTACACTACTATACCTTGAACTCACAGAGATCTGTTTGTCTTTGCCTTCTAGGCACTGGGATTAAAGGCGTGTGCTACCACACCTTGAAGTCACAGAGGTCAATCTCCCTCTGCCTCCCAAATGTTGAGATTAAAGGTGTGTACTACCACACCCAACAACTCTTTTTCCTTTTTTTTTACTTTTAAGAACTTTTAACTTTTAGCTTGCATATATTTTTAACATACTGTAAATCACTTAAACATTTTCTTTGACTTTGAATCTTTCTTTTACTGTATATGTCTCTTTTTTGACCACATGAGTCTTTAATTTACCAAGCAATATTGGTAGGACTAAAGCCGTGGCTTTGCCAGCTAGATCCAGTCCATTCCTTAGCTTTCCAGCCTCACGGTGGAGATACAGGCTGTAGCCATGTTTATAGCCACAACTCTATGGCATTTCAAGGTCCCTGCCAGCCAGCGAGCTACAACAGACAACACTCAAGTCCTCTCTCTGTAGCCGGCCCTCCTGCCTCAAACAGTCAGAGTTTGCTCTGGCAGGATGGCCCAGAAAGCCAGCATTTTTAAACGGTGCAGCTTTTTTCCTGCTACGGCTAAAAACCGAAAAGCATGCGTTCAGCTTTTCGTCAACACCATTTAAGTGTTTTGTGGCAGGACGTCTTAAAAGAGCTGCACGGTTTTGCAGCTAAAGCTGAGTCAGGAAGCCTCTCTTAATGAGAGCACTTGCTTGCCTCTACCAAGCAGAGCAGACCTGAGAAATTGCTGCTACCAAGAAAACATGCTTTACTCTTTCCCAAACTTTTTCAGGCTTTCTGTGGATTCAGTTGTCCACACGTCTGGGTGCCAAATGAAGGCGTAGGTCTCAAACAATGCCACACCAGTTTGTAATTATGATTAATAGGGTGGTATTTATTTAAAGAGGAAAAAACTTACAGATCACCGTCCCAGACAACAGTCCTCTGCACAACCAGGAAGGAAGTCTAGTCACCAGTGGAGCAGGAAGTGAAGAGAGAGAGCGGAGGGAAGTAGTCCCTTTTTTAAAGGGAGAGAGACCACGCCCCAATGGGCTGGTATCTCAGCAGCTATTGGTTGGGGGGGCGGAAGGACCTCCCGCAACACAAAAAGCACAAATTAGGAGAGACCAGTTAAAGACTCTTAATGACTTCCAAAAGATTGTTAGGAGACATTTCCAGTCTATGACCAGCTGTTGGGATAACACCTTATCTAATAGTTCATTTAAATAAAACCTTAGATGGTGATAAAGATTTGAATAGTCCAAGAAAACTGACAGCTGAAGCAGAAAAGGAACTGACAATGATTGAGGAAAAATTACAGGAGGCACATGTGGATAGGGTGAACCCAGATCTTAGCTGCATCCTAGTCATATTGCATTCCAGAATTTCTCCTACAGGGATTCTAATGACCCTATCCTATAGCCATACTGATGAATATCCTGCATATCACCATAGAAACTTCATCTAGCGATGGATGGAGATAGAGACAGAGACCCACACTGGAGCATCGGACTAAGCTCCCAAAGTCCCAATGAGGAGCAGAAAAGAGGGAGAACATGAGCATGGAAGTCAGGACCACGAGAGGTGCACCCACCCACTGAGACAGTGGGGCTGATCTATTGGGAGCTCACCAAGGCCAGCTGGACTGTGACTGAAAAAGCATGGGATAAAACTTGATTGGGGGAGGGTGAGGGAAATGGGAGGCGGCGCTGGGGATGAGACAGAAATCTTTAATAAATAAATCTAAAAAAAAAACCGGACTCTCTGAACATGGTGGACAATGAGGGCTGATGAGAAGCCAAGGACAATGGCATGGGGGTTTGTTCCTACTTCATGTTCTGGCTTTCTGGGAGCCTAGTCAGTTTGGATGTTCACCTTCCTAGACCTGGATGGAGGGGGGAGGACCTTGGACTTTCCACAGGGCAGGGAACCCTGACTGCTCTTCGGACTGGAGAGGGAGGGGGAGAGGAGTGGGGGGAGGGTAGAGGGTCGGGAGGAGGGGGAGAGAAATGGGAGGCTGGGAGGAGGCAGAAATTTTTTTTAATAAAAATAGATAAAAAAAATAATGAGTTTTTTTCTGAAGTCTGAAAAGGGCATCATTTCTAGGCACTATCAGGCATCAACTCTTTTTATGTTCATTTATTTTAAAAGCTCTGTTTAATATTCTGGGGTGGGGGCTCAGCAGTTGAGAAAGCTTGTTGCTTTTTCAGAGGTCTGGAGATTGGTTCCTAGCACCCACATGAACACACACAAACACACACACCACTGCCACTTATGCCACTGTACTTAGACATTTAATAGGTACTTTTCTATGTTCTTCAAACAAATTGAAGGAAATGTTTTCCCATTTTATTAAAAATAGATTATTATCTCATATAATACATTCTAATTATAATTTCTCTTCCCTCCTCTCCCCCAAGTATTTCCTATGTCCTCTCCCATCTGAAACCACTCCCTTCTTGTTTTCAGTGGAAAACAATAGGCTTCCAAGACTGAACAACCAAAGATAAAAAGTAAGATATAATAAGATAAAATAAAAATCATCACTTGGACATTGGACAAGATAAAACAACAGAAGGAAAAGAACCCCAAATGAAGGCACAAAACTCAGAGACCTGCACATTCACACACTCAGGTGTCCCATTAAAATACTAAACTGAAAAGTATATTAAAATATTGAACTGAGAGTAATAAGTGGGACCTCCTAAAGCTGAGAAGCTTCTGTAAAGCAAAGGACATGGTCAACAAAACAAAATGGCAGCCTGCAATGGTAAAAGATCTTCATCAACCCCAAATTGGACAGAGGACTGATCTCCCAGATATATTAAAAAAATACTCTACATCAAAAGAACAATAATGCAATAAAAAACAAAGTTACTCAACATCAAAAGAACAAATAATCCATTAAAAAAACAGAGGACAGACCTAAAAAGAAAACTCTCAACAGACAAATCTCAAATGGCTGAAAGACACTTAAGGAAATGCTCAACATCCCCAGCCATCAGAAATATGCAAGTTAAAACAACTTTGAGATTCTATCTTACACATGTAAAAATGGCAAAGATCAAAACACTGATGACAGATTATAGTAGAGAGGATGTAGGGTATGGGGAATACTCCTTCATTACTGGTGGGAGTGAAAACTTTATAGTCGCTTTGGAAATAAGTATGGTAATTTCTCAGAAAATTAGGAAACAATCTATCCTAAGACCCAGATACAAAACTTTTGGATATATACTCAAAGGATGCTCAAGAATACTTGCTCAACTATGCTCATAGAAGCATTATTTGCAATATACAGAACCTGGAAACAACCTAGATGCCCCTCAACCAAAGAACGGATAAAGAAAATGTGGTAATTTACACAATGGAATACAACAGAGTGATCAAAAAATGATATCTTGAAATTTGCGGGCAAATGAATGGATCTAGAAAAACCCATATTGAGTGAAGTAATTCAGACCCAGAAAGACAAACATAATATGTACTCACTCATAAGTAGCTTTTAGACATAAAGCAAAGAAAAACCAGACTACAGTCCACAATCCCAGAGAACCTAGACAACAAAGAGTGACCTAGGAGAGACACATAAATCTATATAGGAAGGAAAAAAGACAAGATCTCCTGAGTAAACTGGGAGCGTGGGAGTCATGGGAGATAGTAGAAGTGGTGAGGGGAAGGAGGGAGGGATGCAGAGAAAAATATTTACCCCAAGAAAAGCAATAAAAATATTAAATTGAAACATGTAATATTTACACAGAGGACTTGATGCAGACCCATGTAAGCCCCATGCTTGCTGCTTCAGTTTCTATGAGTTCATATGAGCCTTTCTTAATTGTTTCATAGTCCCTTGTTTTCATGGTGTCCTTCATTCCTTCTGGTTCTTACACTTTTCTTTCCTTCTCTTCCCTGGGGTTTTTTGAGCTTTGAGGGGTGAGATTTGATGGAGACATCCCATTTTTGGACCTTTGTGTTCCAAAGTCTCTCTGTGTAATGTGTTCTTGTGAGTCTCCCATCCACTGCAGGAGGAATCTCCTCGGGTAATGGTTGAATATAGTACTGATGCATAGATGAAGGGGTTCTTAAATGAAAGCATCAACTTAGCTTTGAGATGATCGTAATAATTGTGACATATCAGGTTGAGTACAACTGACTTTTAAAATGACTGAGGCAGTGCACTTACTTTTATACTTTGGAGTTCCTCTGTGCCCGATTTTCCTCCTTTTTGTTTTTCTTTCTGTTCTTCTTTCTTTATTATTTTGGCTTTTTTCCCTTGTCTTTCTTTCTTACTTTCTTTGCTTTTTTTTTTAAAAACAATTGAACTGGTGTAAACAGAGAGTAAATCAATCCTGTAATCTCCACAAATGCTCCCTGAGCTTTTCGTCTAACACCATCTGGCCACCAAGACAGGATTCTATTTATTACATACCAAAGACCGCATCTTGCTGATGCATAAACAGTAATTAAACCCACAAGCTAACCAAGCATGCCAGATCTGTGAGAACTATCCTTTGAGTATCTTAGAATTTCCATGCCAATGAACTTATTGAAAATTGGCTAGTGATTAAAGATTAATGATTTATGTCTGCAAGTAAGGTTCATTTGCTGCTTATTGACAGCCTCTTTGTGATTTTCTAGAACCTATAGTCACAGAGATAATTATTCTTAAGACAATATCTCAGTTAATTTTTAACAAGAGCTTGAGATATCAACATATATCACCACACATATTTTAACATTCATTTCTTGCATAACAGCCTCTTTTCCTATGCTGTCTTCATAACTATGCTTACTTTCTTAGGTGTGAATCATAACTCTTACATTTTTCATATTGGAACAAACAGCCATTTAGGATTCCTTTTTTATTTTCAACTTTGCTTCTGTAATTCTTATCTGTTCTGGCTTGTCACAGTCTCTGCTTAAAGCAATAGGACATGATGAATGAGAAAGAAAAACACTGGAGGCACTTACAAAGAAGCCTGGTGCTATCATTGGTTAATCGGCATTTTGCTGTTTAAGGTGTTCAGATTTTTCACAATTTGTTGATTTCCATGAGAGAGCAGATGCTGGAGATAATTAGTTAATTAACTGTAAAACAAACTAGTAGCTGAAGATTGGGTTACATACATACATAGTATATTTTTTTTTAATCTGAGTACAGTTTTCCCTCCTTCTGTTCCTCCCAGTTGGTGCTTACCTCCTCTCCCATCAGCATCTTATCTTTCTGTCTCTCATGAGAAACTGGCTTAGGAGATAACAACAAAATGTACCAAATTAAAATGCATCTTTCTACCTCCTCTTCTGAAGTGTTTCCTGAGCTCTAAGAGGAGGGATTTGACGATGATATCCCATTTAGACCTGTGTTTTCCAAAGTTTCTTTCTGTAATTTCTAGTTCATTGCACTAGCGTCTTATACAGTCCCCCAAATGCTCCTCAAATAATCTTCAAATCTAGCTGTATCACCCTCATTCCCTCCCTCATTCCCATTTCCCATCCTCTTCCTACCTGATCCTTCCATTCTTGTCTCTCATATGCCATGATAGTCTCCCCCATAAAATTGATTCTATTTCCTCTTCCCAGGGAGAGTCCTATGTCCCCTGAGTTCTTTCCTTTATGTCTAACTTCTCCAGGTCAATGGACTTTAGCTTAGTTATCATTTATTTAATGACTAATATCAATTTTAATGGTTAATAATAGATATATGCAAATACAAATCATATTCATCTTTTTTGGTCTCAATTATCTTGAGGGAGACCTAGCAGGGATCCAATCAGGAAAGTGAACCCATGAAGAGTCTAATGCTAGGTGTTTCATTGTCAGCATATTTAAAACAGTGCAATTTGGGGAAAGTTTTCGATCATTCTAATTCCAGGTGCACACATGCTTAAAAATGTGTTACATAAAACTCTTTTACAAAGTACAAGTGGCCATAAGTGTGGGTTCTATAGCAAAAAAAAATTAGAATCTGATGTGGCCTCTGACCCAGATAGCATAGAGGTAAGCAGGCCATAAAGTACATGTAATATCTACCCTAAAGATAGGTAATGGCATGAAGTTAAAAGTCTGGAATAAGCATAGAGTGAGATTTGATTGAGATCTGCCTCTATAGCAGCAGTTCCCAACTTTCCTAATGCTGATACCCTTTAGCATTTAGTTCCTCATGTCATGGTGACCACAATCATAAAATTATGTTGTTTCTCCTTTATAACTGTAATTTGGTTAATGTTATGAATCATAGTGAAAATATTTTTGAAGACAGATGTTGAGAATTGCTGCCCCTTAAGAAAAGGTGGGTAAAGTCTGCCTACAGAGACAGAAAACAATTCTCTAGGTCATACTACCATTCTGGTGGGAAATCAGAAATTTTGTCTCTTTCATGGAGAAGAGGCTTCTGTATGTTTAATATTCCTGGTTTCCCTAGTGATCTGTGGGCATAAGGACCTTTGTGCACTCATCATTTCCTCATACAGGATAATATTTTTTCTAGTTCTGTACATTTTCCTGCAAATTTCACAATGCCAATTTTTTGTTATTGTTATAGCTTAGTAAAAGTTCATTGTGTAAATGTACCACATTTTCATTATCCTCTTGCTCTTGAGGGACATTTAATTTGTTTATACTTTCTGAATATCATGAGTAGAGAAACAATGAACATGGTTGAATAAGTATCTCTGTGGTAAGATGAAGCATCCTTTGTGTCTATGCCCAAGAGTGGTGTAACTGATCTTGAGATAGATGGATTCCAATTCTTTACAGGAACCGACATAATGATTTCCAATGTGGCTGTGCAAGGTACAAGTTTGCACTCTCACCAGCAATGAAGGAGTATTCCCCTTGCTCCACATCCTGGTCATCATGAACAGTCACTTCTATTATTGATTTTAGCATCAGGGTTTATAAGACTGTGCTCCAGATTATAGTATAGGTGTTTCTTTTGTGGGTTGGTGGTAAGACTCCCTCTATGCCTTTCTAAAGGTCTTGAAACTATCTACGTGAAGCAGGTTGGCCTCAAACTCACTGCCTCAATCACATATTTGTTGTAATTTAAGGTGTGTACCACCACACACTGCCCAAGATGGTATAATTCTCTCTCTTTTTGAGTGCGAAATTCCTAGAACTATTGAAACCACTCAATTCACTCAGATCTAACACAAATATAATTACCTTTGTAAACACAGTAAAATGTAAATGAAAATATGGCTGACCCCTTTATAACCTTAATGGGTCTAAAAATAAAGAACTGAAGTAATTCATAAAGCTGTAAAAATTAATTCTGCTACTAAAATAAACTCCACAGTTCATTTCATTATTATTGTAGTAACCAAACTATGAACTTCTGAGTCAGCACTGGGAACCTTCAGTGATGAATGTTGACTGCAGCCAACAGCACAGGATTACAAGTCTACCTGGTCAGTAATGACCATCTCCCCATATTAATTGCATTGTCCTTAGGGGCTTTTTTTTCTTCCTGTTCAAGGGAATATTTTTAAAATATGAGGTTCTTTAGTTTGAAGAGCTAACATTGGCAGGCACATAATAAGCCAAATTTACCTTTTATTTACTTCTTGAGATTCATATACTGACTTTTATTTTATTCGGCAAATTGTTCAAAAAACTGACAGAAGCCGTTATACAGCTCCTGAGTGACCCATAGACACAGCATCAAATCATCAATATCAGTCCTTTTAACATTCAGAGATGCAGGTGCATTGACTGAAATAATTCCACCTTGAACACACACTTTCTACATACAAATATCTGCATTAGCAAAATTATCAATAATTAGTAAACCAAGCCCTTCACAGTCATTGCCCATTTCCTTGAAGCAGAAATACTGGATCTTAAGATAGAAATAGGACATTTTCCATGAAGAAAGAGAAAAAAATACATAGACTAGGAAGCAGATAACCCTAAAATATGAGTGTTTAGCTCTTAAAACTATTTGAATTGTTGATCTTGACTTAATCACATTTAGCAAACAAAAAATCTGTAGGTGGTACACAGAGATGCACTTGCAAGCTGGTAAGAGGATGAGTTCAGATATCATTACAAAGACCATGCGTTTACCTCTTTGTGCGTGGGAGTGTGTGTTTGTGTGTTTTTGTATGTGAGTGAATGTTTGTGAGAGTGTGTGAGTGTGTCAATGTGTGTGAGTGTATATGCGTGCATGTGCGTGTGTGTGCAGGTCTTGGGAAGAAGCTGGACAATCTAATATGTTGAGATTAAGGAGAAAGTAATAGGGATTCATGGGAAGCATGAGGTTTGGTGAGAATGGGAGAAAATTGAACAGAATGAAGCTTTATTGGTAAGGAAAGATGAATAACGGAGTCTGGGGGAAAGACTCTAGTCATCACTGAGGTGCTTTGCTTTGCACTTGTCTTCCTGCAGTTGCAGATGAGTACTGAATCTGTTCATGGTTCAGTTTTATTTAAAACAATCCACCCCCTACACACAGGTGCACAGACAGAGACACAGAGAAACAGACACAATATAAAACACACACATACACACATAAATGCGTGGGTATTGGTTTGTTTAATGACAGCTGAGCTCTAGTTAACTACTGATGACATCTTTTTGTCTCTCTGTATTGTGTACAAAAATACATAGTACAAGGTTTTAAAACTTTTAATTATTTTTATCTTTTAAGATATAGCTTAAAATATTTATTACTGACTGATGAAAATCTGATGAGGCAGAAATAGCTGTTTAATGTTTATTCTTGAAAGACCAAGTCTCCTGCCATGTAGCCTCTCATTCATGAAACAAACATAGTATTTTTGTCATCAAATTCTGTGTACTAGGTTAGATGACAGAAAGTGGACTAGTAGCTTAAAGTAAACCATGATTTATTTTCCTGACATCTCTTTCTGACATTTCTTTATTAAAACTTGGATTCAAAAGCACAAATCTTTCTTGAAAAAAGTGTTTGAAATATTTTAAAACGATCTATTTCAAACTTCACTTTAACAGTGCAGACTGCTAACAGTCATTCTATTAGTGCATTAAACAGCCCAAGCTGAAAGCTCTACTCATGGCCCCAACTTCTCACCTAGACCTTTATTAAACAGCTTAGAAAATTCTTAGGAAAAGTTGATTTTTGGAGCACTAAATATGTAAGAATAGTCATTCTGCACTGTCTCCAGCTTCTACTTCTCATTATTAATGGTATCACTATTATCTCTGCATTTGATGCTATTTTATTAATCTGTGATCTGCTGTGACATTCTGAACCCTAATCAAGACAAAGGATGTCTAAACCCAGGCTTCACAAAAAGAATGGTTGCTCTTAATTGTTCTATACATTTCTATTCCTAGTACAATATATTTCCCCAGGGATTTAATAAGCTAAAATTTTAAAGTAAAATGAAAACAATTCCCAAATATAATGCCTCAACATTGCAATAGAGCTGGTAACATTTATCACAGAGGGTGGATAGCTTAATATATAAAGTACCCTTGGCAAGAGCCATGGCTACAGATTAAGCTCCTTATTTCTTGCTTCATGTTGTATATATACAAGTGATGTTTCCACTGACCTCCAAGCAGTCATGTATGATATTTGTTACCAAAAAATTCCCTTCAGTTATATTAGCAGAAATTATTTCTTACACTAAAAAGCAATTCTAATAGTTTTCTAGTCCTTCAAATTGTTCTTCTATGTCCCCTAAATGCCTATAATGCTGACTCCCTTATTATCTAGCTCTCAGATTTTCTTTGTGTGGCCATATGATGAACACCTTTCTCATATGGCAGACACATAAATGGAATCAACATTCAGGGCAAGAATATTTTCTCTTCTGTGCTTGCCACACTGAGTTAGGACTCACAAATGCCATTGCAGTACTTCCCACATTACTGTTTCTTAAACTCTGACATCCCAGAAACCATTCTTAACTAGAATGACCTCCTGGGAAAATAAATCACATTTGTTAGCCCATCCTCAGAAACCTCACCAGAATAGGGTGAGACCAAAATCTGCTCCTTCATTTACCCAATGTGTTTCCGGTATTCTAACTAGTCTTCCTTTCACTGGGAATGCTCCTGTTGTGGGATTTTTGATCACACTGTATCCTATTCTGAGTGTCTTTTTTTAGAAACAGCCTTGACTTGCTCCTGTAAGAATTTCCTCAATATTTTTCACAGTGAGGCCTTGTTTGGCAAATGAATTTAAAATGACATTTTCTATGCCTATAATGATTTTTCCTGTGTACCTCGTATTTTCCCAATAAGATAATTATCTAGTTTTAGCCTGGCATCTAGCTTGTATATTTTTTGTATTGCTTTTATTCTACCATGGCATAACAAGAAGTCCTAATGCATCCTTCACAGTCCACCAGATGACTCACACACTGGACATGTATCTCATCAAGAGTTAATTCTGTGCTAAATATATGCAGCATGGTTTCTCAGGTATAAGCTCGAATTGTCTTCCCAATTATTCATCGTCTCTCTTTGGACCACATACTAATTTCTGTATCATCTACAAAAGAAAAGGCACTAAGTACACGGCAGGAGAGTAATGTAAAACGGGCCAATCTTTCTACAGATGTTTTAAATAGAAATACACATTAATACATATAGCCAGGCAGTTATAATTTCATGCATTTAGAACATAGACAATTTAAATTAAGTTCATGTTCCTCTACTTTATATTATATATAAATTAGATATATTAGCAAAGAATAGATATTACTAAATGATGCTGAGTACAGCAAAAAAAGTTTATTTTAAGGACTGAGGTATACCATTTATATTGATATTCATCTCTTTGGTAGAGTAGCAGATATTAGGGTTGGTACATTTATGAATGGACCAAATAAATTCATGCACAGAGACTTACTCTTACTTATGAATGGCCAGTCTTACCATTGCTTGTTTCTAGCCAGCTTTTCTTAACTTAAATTATCCCATCTATCTTTTGCCTTTGGGCTTTCATGTTTCTCTGCTTCTTATGTTTTCTTTACTTCTCTTTCCATGGCTTTTTGTGTAGCTGGGTGACTGGACTCTGATGTTCTCCTCTCCTCGTTCTCTTCCTCCTTCTCCTCCAAGGTTTCTCCTACCATATATTCTCCCTGCACGCCTATCCTTTTCTGACAATCTATTCTCGAATCAGCTCTTTATTAGACCAATCAAGTGTTTTAGACAGGAAAAGTAACAGAGCTTCACCTAGTTAAACAAATGCAACATAAAAGAACCCAACACACCTTTGCAATATTGAAACAAATGTTCCAAGCATAAACAAATGCAACACATCTTAAAACAATATTCTACAACATTTATCTAAATCTTTATCATTGTACAATGCCAAACACTAAAAATATCACATGTGTATGTAACAGAATGCCAGCTTAAGCAGCATACTACTGCTCTTTTCCTAATAAAATGTGGTAAAGCTAAAACAAACACTCAGTGCTCCATGTTATAGGATGGGCCAGGAAAGACAGCTGTGAATTTTTGAATGTATCTCTCCCCTCCTTCATCTATCTCAGTCTTGACTGAAATTAATTATTTCCTTCTGAAGAGTTACTAACATGCATAAAAAAAGAAAATTTATCAGTTTACAATTGAGAATTCCTGCCAATCACTGCTCTGGCCTGGAAAGCAAGGATAACAATGTAAATTTGATAGCATGTTGTCTTTCAATTTTGTGAGTCAAGAACTTCATTCCCATGATAGTCATTCTAGATACTTAAATCATTAGATAAACAAACCAAATCAAAAACTCCAATTGATAGACATTGGAAACCTTTCTTACTGTCCTAATAAAATCTCCCAAGGTTACTCAAGAAATCTGTGAAGTTCCATAGATTAGTCATAGAAGGAAAAGATGATTAGCTACATTACATTATCCTGAGGCAGGTCCTAGAAGAGAACAAAAAATTTATTATAATGTAATAAAATTCTAGTTAATAGCAATATAGCAATGTTCAGAGTTTTGGCATTTCAAAGTTTCTGGTAATGTAAGATAATACAGTGTGACACTGAGGTGACTGTTTTCCCAAATTCAAATCTTATCTGAATTTTTAAAAGGCTTATTACAAACATATGTTCTTGTATAATGTAAATCAACTGACAATGGAAGGAGATTAAGAAAACAAGAGGAGAGAGAGGCAACTGAGAAGAGAGGGAAAGAAGAACAAATGGGGAGAGGGGGAGAGAAAGTCAGCAACCAAGAAACCATTAGCTGGCAAGAAAAGCAGAGATAGCTAAAGATTTCTTTTCATTATTAAGAAGAAAATTACTAGTAGGCTAGCCTTTGCCATCAAATATTTCCCATAGATTTTATTCTGTTCATATATGTGAGTTAAGGTTTTTTGTTGGATTGGTTTTTGGTAATTATGTGTTAGAAAATCTTAAAAACGTACCTCCCTGATTTCTGCCTATGAACAAGCACACTCATTGCCAAAGCATACAGTGCTGTTTTGAGATGGTTTCCCTCTCTAGGCGATTTGTGCTCATAGCCTGCAATTGTTAATTATCTGAATATTTTAGGGATTATTTCAGCAAATTAAGCACGAATGCTCAAGATAATTGTTTCAATTATCCACATTATTTTTGTTTCTGTACATGCACCATGTTGATTTGATTTTACTGGGTTTCCTAAGTACCACTGTCATTATGCAAACCTTTGGAAGCACTTGGAATTTTTACATATGCTGAATTATTTCCAAATCACAAAAAAAGTAGGCAATTTAATCGGTGCTCACCCCCCCTTGTGGTGTGTGCGTGTGTGTGTGTGTGTGTGTGTGTGTTTGGGTATTGGAGACTGCTGAAATTCAAGTTCAGGGAAACAACTGCTTGATTAATTTAATTTCTGCCTTCATTCTTTACTGTAGAAGAGAACTGCAACGCAAGTGAACTGAGGAGGGCCTTTCTTTGCTATGAATGCTGTGACAGGATTCTTCAGCTTGCTATGCTGTGAGGAAGAATAGAGCTCTACTACTAAACTCCTCAAGCTCAAGGAAACAGGGCAGGGCAGCAAAGGTTGACTTTTATGGATCTCCTGAAGTTTGAGGGTCATTGCAGACCAACGCTGGACTTGTCCTCACTGGTAATCTGAACGCAAGAAGAGCACAGGCAGAAGCATGAGGATGGTGAGAAAGAAAGCCTGGGATCTTTCTTGTTCACCCTGATTTTGGGTCCAAGGTGTGTCGTTCTGAAAATCCCATGTGCAATGGTGTCTGGGTCATGTGAAGAAAATTCTGGGGTGATTTCCAAAGCCTGCCAAAGAAATGACTGTCTTCTATTATGCCAATTACTATCAGTAGCGTTCAGAGAGGAAAGACGATAAAAGAAACAAAGAGTCCACAGTAAACACTAGGCCAGGTCTGTAGCAACCCAAGTCAGAAATGCATTCAAGTATGGCATTTCTTTCCCTTTCTTCAGCTTATTTTCTCTGTTTCCTATTCAGAATTTGGGTAGTCAGAGGGGGTTTTTAAGAAAGAAAGAAGAGAAAGCCAAAGGTATCCTCTCAGTTATCCTGCTCAAAACAGATCCTGAGGTAAGGACTCAGTCCTTCAGATAACCTTTAGAGCTCCTATCCCCTAGTGTTCTCTTCCTACCTTCAACTTTCATTTTGTTTCTCAAAACAAAGTACTGGAGATACAGAATATTGATTCTAACCTCGAGATTTACCTTTAAATGAAAGCTAGAGTTTACTTTGTTATACAGGAGTGAGTGGAGCTGCTATTGAACCTGGAGGCCTTTTTTTATTGTCAGAAAATGAGTGGAAAATCATAGGGCTTGTGCAAAATTTCATCTAAGAGGAGGAAAACAGTCTGCTCTCACAAAATGGGCTTGACTGGGGCCCAGAGAACACAGAAAATTCTTAATCCAATCTTGCTCATTGAACATGCGAACTACTTAACTACCTTCCACGTAGCAAACCCTTCTTGGCTTATATTATATGCAGTTGGTTCTATTCTGCATTCCAGCATTCTACAGAAATTCTATGCATAATTTTGATCTTGTGATACAATTGCTTATGTTGTATATTGTCGTTATATTGTATAGTGTGTTCATTATGCTGTTTCCAAAGACTGAACTCGATCTTTAAAGTCTTATAAACCTCAGTTTGCTATTCTTCTGTTTCACTTGCTCTATATTCTTATTATACAATTGCTTATTCAAATCTGGGGATTTTTTTCTGTAAGGTAGTGATTATGAAAATGTGTTCTTTTTTTGCTTTCTTGCAATACAGCATTGCTAGTCTTTTCATTCAAAGCTGCCAGCACAAATCTCTGCCCTTTAGCCAAAGAAATCTCATGGGCTTTAGACACTTTCTTTTGATTTTCTTTCTTCCTCATCTGTCATTGTTCACAGAGTCATCTCAAGGATTTAGGATATTTTAGTATCCTTAAAGTAAAATAATACTTGCATACACCAGATCTTGTTTCTTATGAGTATCCACTGTCTAATGTATTGTGATTCTGTAATTCAGGAATGTGAATGTGAGCCAGTACCCAGGGGTGCTGCGGAGTGAGCTCTGCCAGGGTGGCCTTACCTCCTCCACACAACGGAACTTTCAGTTGTGTTCTCTGTGAGGTCATTGAAACCGATGTCTTTAAATAAAGAAACTCATGAAGACAAGGGTTTTGGCAACTGTTCCCATGGAGGAGACCCTGCTCATATTGCTGCTTCACTTTCTTTGCCCTTATATTAAACTAGAATATTTAGTGATTAACTATTAATCACTAAAAATTTTTACAATGTTGTTCAACATCATGTTTTAGGTAGCATTGTAAGAATGCATCATCACCCCCTCCTCTTTCTATATATATTTCTATTTTGAAGTGATGGAAATGTTGATAGTTAGCTATAAAGTGAAGTCCTAAGGATTTTGGATAATGGAATGAAGAAAAGTAAGCAGTCTACTATTGTGACAGGGCATCATATAAACAAGAAACAAGAGTTTTCATGACTCAGGAATAAACTGGTTAGATTTGAGAGAAGAAAAACTATAATAGTTGTGAACAATAACATCATATTATTACAATAGCATACCAGGAGTTTTCATGCTAGCAGTTAGACTCATACTGTTCACATTGTTCATTAGTTACTTTTGTAGGGATTGGTATCAGACTCATTGTTTCAAAACTCATTATCTATTAAAGGTAAAATATCAACTATTTTTTCTTCCCATTTCTTTATAAATTGAATTTCAGGGAAGAATATGACAACATAATGATAAGGCAGAGTTATACGCTATACAGGAGTGGCAGTGAATAGACACACAGAGAATAATAGAGTTAAAAAGAACCAGTTGTTTATTCTCACTGAAAAAAAAATGGATTCAAGTAATAGTTCTCACTTGAAGACACACTATCTCCTAACAGAACCAGAGAACTAAAAATGGACAAATTGGAAGGGTGTCACTGAGATCTTTTACTTACGCTTACATCATGTAACAATTGAATATTATGAGACAGTAGGCAATGCACAGTGAAGATTGGATGGGCTTTGATCACAGAGTGATTTTTTTGTTGGCAAAATTCTGTCCACCCTGTGTTTGTAGGTGAATTTTCACTTGTGAGAAAAAACCAAATAACATGATAGTACAAAGGACATTGACCAAGTCTAGCTAGAAATATATTCTCACCTAAATAATGGCTTTACAAAAGCTGATTGAAAATGAGAAATGTCAGATGCTAAGCATCATTTTATAATAAGTTATGAACATAAAAGTAAACAAATGAAGTTTGTGACTTTGAGGTTATGCTTTGAATAAGCCAACTGCCAAAAGCTTTGTTAGGCTAAAGGAAATGTTAGTCTAAATATGACTTAGAATGGAGGGAATTCAATGATTAATGTAAAGATTACCAACCAGAAGTTTGATAATAAATTCAACAGCATATTTATAATTTTGAATATAATTTCTATATGTGTAAATAAAACTAGGACCATCTTAATGAAATACAATTAAAAATTAAGTCACACTTAATGAAATACAATTAAAAATTAAGTGTGATTGGTGCCTGAGGAGGCAAAATCTGAGCATTGAGTTTTTTGGAATTGGAGTTCTAAATGGTTGTGTGTTTCCAGGTGGTTGCTGGGAATCAACCTGGGTTCCCCAGAAAAAAAAACAATGTATTTATTGGTTTCTGAGCTATCTACCCATCTGTAATTTTTATATTTTATAAACTAGTGATTTTTTCATATTAAAATTCTTTATAGTAAGATATGACTTTAAAGTTGTATTTGATTTGAATTAAAAACAGAAAATTATCAACTTTGATATGAGTTAAATTTACTTGGGATGCAAAACAAATCAATTTGCTATATGTTGTAATTACAAACCTTGCTTCAGTACTTAAGAGGCATCAAATCTGTAAGGGTTGTATTAGGCCAAATGCTGTCAAATACTGATGAACAATTTAAAGTGTTATGAACAAGATTAAAGGATTAAATGTCACTGTGCACACTGTATGATCTAGATTAGAGCAAGCACTGTTTCTTTATAATAGCACAATATTTCTAATTGGTATGGGTAGCAAAAATTTATATCAATCGTATGTTACAGAATTATTTTAATATAAGTTGAAAAACCTATAAGAAAAGAAAGAAGACAAAATCTTCTAGCTCTGTTTCTGTTAGTATATTGTGTAACATGAATACACATATGACATAAAACTAAAGAAGTACCTGATCTTTTAAAAATTGTGTCTTTAACATCTGTTTTTGAAACAATGGTACAAAAGTCTATTGTTTGCTAATTAGACATTAAAAATATTTGTCTCTGAATTGTTTTGCTTGTATGAACAAATATGTGTGATTCTTAATATTATACTGCTGATTTGTATTTGAATACCTGCTATTACCTCATATTGACATGTAAATTATATGCTATTGATCTCTACAGTAATCACTAATCAGCTTTTATTTCTTCCTTTCCCTAGTCATGGAAGATCACACTTCATTATATCTTGGAGGGTGTTCTGTTGACACTTCTCTTTTATTTTATCCAATAATTTATCTAAACATTTCTCTGAGTATGCTCAGCCTAAAGTGTTGAAGTGTGAGACAAGAAGACAAGAAGGAAAACTTCCTTTCCTTTCTTTCTTTCTTTCTTTCTTTCTTTCTTTCTTTCTTTCTTTCTTTCTTCCTTCTCTTTCTTGTTCATTTCTTTCTCTCTCTCTCCTCTCTTCCTTTCTTTTTTCATTTTATTTCTTTATTTTACATCTTGATCACAGTTTATCATCCCTCCTCTCTTCCAATTCTCTCCCACCTCCCCTCCATCAGCATCCCCTCCTCAATCCATTCCTCCTCTCTTTCTGTTTAGAAAGGGACAGTCTTCCCATAGCTATCAACAACATATGGTATATCAAGTTGTGTTAAGACTAAGTAGTTCCCCTTGTATTCAGACTGAGCAAGCAATTTAGTATGAGGAACAGGTTCCCAAGACTCAGGAAAACATTAGGGACAGCATCTACTCCCATTGTTATTAGTCACACAAATATAGCAAACTACACAACAGTCAGTTGCTTGTACAAGGTCTAGGTCAGTCCCATGTAGGCTCACTGGTTATCAGAAGAACACACACTCTATGCCTATGTGAATACGACTCTGGTTATTGTTATCAGGAACTTTTGAGCAATCTTATTAAACTAATACAATATTTTTGCCATACAATCTTATAAAACTAAATACCAAATACATAGCTCTTTAAAGATTCCAGAATGTTGTTCCATACTAACTTCAATAGCAGTAGATTTTACATCTATAAATGGCAAGTAGCATTTTATTATGTTCATAAAATTCTTATAGATAAGGTAGTATATAAAATTTTGACTATATAAAAATAAATAATGAAGAAAAAAATCAAAGATGAAAAAACTCATATGTAAGAAAATGATCAAATAATTGAAAAAAGTCACAAATTTAAAAAATCCTAAAGTGCATATTGACATAATTTTAAATTACTATTAACTTGCATATAATTGTAACTGAAAGAACTATATTAGTTTCCTATAGTATAATTCTAAATACCTCTGACAACAACATATATTCCTTATTTTAGGATGTTCATATTAGCATCATTTGTTGAATTAAATAAAAGAAATCAAGTATTTCAAATGCTTTCTCACCTCCCCCAAGGAACAGATGCCTGCCTTCTCCAGGATAACAGTACATGGGATGCCTTTCCAGCCACACCTCTCGCTCAACATGGACACCTAGCTCTCCCCTTCCCCATGCCACCCCAATGCCCGCAGGAAGTAGCCAGATTTGAGTCTATGCCCTTTTGTCCAAAGAGAGCCTAAATATTTGTCATAATTACCACTCCAATTTTCTGTCACCCCTATATCCAAAAAGTCTGGAATGTCAAGTTGGGAGTGTAGGCCCCAGCCCCTCACATCTATCCCAGCCCCCAGGCCTGGTCTGGACTCCAAATCCAAGCAGGCCAGGTCCTGACCCCTCCACTCCCCAGGGTATTTAAATAATCTCCTAAAAGAGGTCCCTTTTCCTTCCTCCAGTGCTGGTCGCATTTGCAAGCCTCCTGGTTTCCCCCTCGGAGCCACCCGAGAGCGCAGGACTCCCATTAAACCTGGGTATTTTTTAATTTGGCTTGTTTTGATTTGGCTTGATTAGGAATTTTGCATCAGAAGGGAGCTTGCATTAGGAAATATTCTTAACACTTAGGAAGTGTCCAAGTCACAAGGAATCCATTATTTTATGAATGGGATTAATCCTTTAGGACAGTGGTTTGAAAACATGGTAGACTTTGTGTTACTCTCCAAAATTCTGTACACACTGCATTCAAAACATCGTACAAAAGCATTGGCTAGCCCCTTCAACACAAAACACTGCCTTTTCCTTGGTCTTTTAAACCTCCAGAACTGTGAAAAAAGATTTTTTTCAATAATATAACATTAATGGAAGCCTACAGATGCTACTTCTTTCTTCTATTTTCAACTCAAATTTTCCATCCTTAGTTAAATTTTCCTCATTTCCAGACCTGTAGATTGCATGTCTGATGTAATACATAGAACTCAATGACTCTTGAACTCTTGTTAAGAAATACAGCCTTGTAGAGAAGCAAAACAGTTCTAATACTAATTTTATGCATATGGTACATTAGAAGTCAACCAACTCTTATCAATTTCATGTTGGTTTTTAAAGTAACTTTTCTATTACTGTGATAAAAACACTATGACCAAAGCAACTATAGAAGAAATAGTTTGCTTGGGCTTATTTTTCCAAAGAGATATAGAGTCCTTTATGGTAGAGTAGGGTTGGATACAGTGGCTAGAACATCAAGCTGAGAGCTCAAATTTTAAAGCACAATCAAGAAGCTGATAGAGTGCATGGGAATGATAGAAGTCTTTGAAACCACCAAGCCCACCCCTAATAACATATTTCTAAGAGGAAGGCCAAATCTTCCAAACCTATACAAACAGTACCACTAACTGAAGACCTGGTATTCAAATATTTGAGCCTATGAAGGACCTATTCATTAAAACCACCAAGTCATAGACTTATTGAAATAACACACTCAAATAATTTAAATTGTGCCTGAAAAATGGCAGTCTTTCCCTGACAATAACATTATGAATGTGTGTGTGTATGTGTGTGTGTGTGTGTGTGTGAACACATGCACATGCATGTATGTTTGTGCCCAAAACATCCAAGAACTAGTAAAATCTCTGGCACATCAGTTAGTAGTTAGTATATTTCACCTGAAATCAATTGAATTATTTAATTCAAGGTAGCTTAATTTTTCAAAAAAATGCATTTTATATATTACAAAAAATCAAAAGATTGTTGTGGGCAGTTAAGTGGTTTAAAGATCAGCTGATGCAACAACTCAAAGCAAACTTGGCATTAACCATTGGGTTTCATTCACATATCAATAGAAGGAAGATTGTTTTGTTTTCAAGAGTAGCATTCCTTCTCTATATACGTGAAGAATCTAAAGGGAAGACTCCAAAGGAAAAAGAAACACAGGTTTTGTGTGTGGGGTGTTTGTGTGTGTGGGGGGTCAGTCTGTTAGTCTGTCTATCTGTCATTTTAGAATCTACAAAGCTTATCAAATACAGATTCTTACTGGCCCATGGTAGATTCTTCACTCATTCTTTTTGTACAATTGAACCCACATTTCCTCAACACCTGAGATTCTTTTCTTTCCCTAATATTGATCGAGGCTGAGGGTGAGAAGGACAATAACATAACATAAGCTATATTGACAAGGTAGGGTAGGATGGCCTTTGCTTAGACAACTTACTTACTAGATCAAATAATTTTGTTCTTTTGAGACAAGATCTTGCTATATAGCTCATTCTTACATTGAACCCAAAATGTTCCTTCTTCAGTCTTGGGAATCCTAGTTTTTCTACTTTGAGTCATTATACCTGGTTGGAAAAAATAACTTTTTTTTTTGCTATAGAGCCTTGGAGCCTATAATTACACTTTCCGTTAGGTAAGATTTATGAATATTGTTATGCCATTACTGCTGTTAAAATGTTTTAAATAGTGTACAATTTATTATTATCCACAAAATGCTCAGTTGTTCATTATATGAAATTTAATTGTGATGACACATTAAATTTATAACTTAATGCCCTGGAATTGTTTACAAACTACCTCAAATCTTTAGAAATCTTGTTTCTGGTGAATTGATTTTATTGCTTTCACTGTGTTCTTGAAATGAATTAAGTACTCCCAGTTTTTATTTGGAATACTGACCATCACCATATTTGGTCTCTGTGATTCTGTCATTTTTTCCTTACCAGTCAACACATGAAACATACAATGTATAGCCTGAAATAATATTTTATTTCATTTTATACCAATTATGAAGTTTAGTAGAGATAATTCTCTAAAATAAATTGCTTTCTCTTCTATATTTCTATCCAAAAATTGAAAGTGTCATCTTCTCCCTACCTTTCTCTTAGTTAGAAAAAAAATCATCTGATTTTTGAAGAAATGTATGTGACCTATTTTACAATAACTCTATGTGTAAAATAATGCAATTATAAGGATGATGTGGGATTTCCCTCTGTATGCTGTAAATACCATTGATTAATGAAGAAACCATCTTGGGCCTTCACAGATCAGAATAGAGGTAGGTGGGGAAAACTAATCTGAATGCTGAGAGAAAGAAGGGCAGAGTGAGGAGAAACCATGGGGAGCCAATCGCCAGAGACAGACATGCTGGTAGGCCACAAGCCTCATGGTAAAATATAAAATAATGAAGATAGGTTAATTCTAGATGTAAAAGCTAGCAGTGATTTAATTAATAGAGTTTCTGTGTGGTTATATCAGGACTGAGCAGCTGGGAACAAACAAATGGCTTCTTAATACAGAAAGAAGATTATGTATTGTTTGTGCATGGATAGTATATATACATATATGTGTACATTCAAAAAGCGTTATAAGCATCATAATTTTCTTTAAATAATGACTATCCTTGTACCTCATAATGTTTGAGAGAAGGTAGAAAGTAAATGATTATCATAAATTGGAAAAATTCTGAAATAGTTAATCAATCTATGCACTCTTCATGTTTTGTTCCTTAAATTATTTGGCAAGAATTAATATAAATTCTGAAATAAGAATTTTAAAATAATTTCAATTTTATAATAAATGTAATTACACATTAAAAACAAAAATGTCTTAATTCAAAAAATATTGGACAGTCTAATTTGACCTTAAATAACTAAAGCATTAAAATAATTTTAACAATGTATCCCCAGGTATTGAAATTAAATGTTTAACAATTGTTCACAAATTGGAGTTGAAAACAACTAAAAAAATTACAAAAACTAAATCAAGGTTAAGCATTCACTAAAATCGTCTACTGTATTTACTTGGCAAGGAGATGGCAGTAACAATAACATATGTATTGGTGTTTTCTGTGATGTGAGACTCAAAACTCTAAAACTCCATTACAACCAGTCTGGTAATGTTGTGCCATATGCACTGATATGCATTGCTGACGGATCCCTAGCCTGGATCTCCTTTTCTGTCACATCACCTTATTAAAGGAGAATGAATTGAGAATGTTAGCTTCAGTATTTACAAGGTTGTGGGTAATAAAATGCTGGCAATTTTAGCAACACAGGTTTTTCTGCATTCCTGATGATGCACAGCCTATATTTTGTTTCAATTCCCTATGCATGCTTGTGTCCAAAGAAAATTTTGGATATAACATAACAAAAGCTATTCATATGAGGAAGAATAAATTAGTCATTCTCACTATAAATTTATATATGCATCCTGACAAGGGTGTTGGTTAAACCCAATGATCACACAGTTCTGTTAAGGAAGGCCCACATCAGAAGTCATGAAGAAAACATGCCATACTTCATCACTTCTTCTAAGGAGCCTAGACTGTGTAGGCTGCTTTACTGTTTGCCTTTATAAATAATTCAGTACATGCTGTCTTTCCCAAACACTTACATCTCTTTCATTAGCACCTGTGAGACTTGGAATTTTACACTGAAGGCAGAAAAAATGTTCAGCCCCAGTGGAACATATCTCTTTTTTTTTAGATCAGAGAAATTATGAATAAACAAACCCTGTGTTTGTAAGATAAGCAAAATAACATTTATTCATTTACATGTTCTGGACATATGAGTTACTCACTTGATTTTCTGTTCCCAAACCTTGTGTTTATTCCTATTAAGTTGATTTGCTGCCTCTAGATTTTCTGCACAAAGAGAAACCCACTCTTGAGGTAACTACAGGCCTAGGCATGGTATTATTAAGGCTTCTGGTGATTAATTTCTTCCTACTGCATTAATTGAGCCATTATCCACATTTTGGTACACATGACACATCTTTTAAATTCCTCACTACTTACTTCAGAGTAAATTTATTTAGATTCTTTACTACCGACTGACATAACCACATGAGGCTTAAAAAGCATGGCTCAGAAATGTTAAAGGTTTATCATGCATCCTTGGGTGAGCTTCCTTTTACTTACTGATTTCCTTTTAAATGGGTCAATTCAGAAAACTCTTTGGTGTTTTGTAACATGAAAAGAGACTTGAGGCCATAGTAGATTATCCCAAATTTTGTCTATCTTTTTGCCCCATTCTTCTGATTTATTTATAGTCATGAAAGACCTAAGATAAAAGTGGATAAAGTTTTACTTATAATTTTTTGTAAATAATCATTATGTAAGAGTTTCTTATTATTTATCAGCTTACTATAATGTATAAGGTTCAAATAACTTTTTTGATAAAGGGTCAGCTAGAAAATAATTTCTACTTTGTGAGTGACCTGAGAAATAATAATATTTAAATAGTATTTATGTTATTTTAGAACAAAGAAGATTTAAATTCCAAGTCAGGACCAACTAGCAAAAGAGATGGGCAGGCACCAAGGCAAGAATTCATTCAACAACCTAAAAAGCAACATGGTGAAACCAGAACCCAGTAGTAATACAACAGGAAGACTTAAACATCCGAACCAGAAGATGTAGGAGAAAACAATTTTATATGTAACTTTCTGAGAAGGATGTAGACCTTTAAAGAAGAAATAAAAAATTCCCTTAAAGAAATGGAGAAAAAGACAAACAAAAATTGGAAGAAAACTGTAAATCTCTTAAAGAAACCAGATAAAACCAAGAAAAACAACCAAACAGGTGAAGTAAAGAACTCAAACAGCTCAAGACTTGAAAACAGATATAGAGGTAATAAAGAAAACAGAAACCAAGGGAACTCTTAAAATGGAAAACCTGAGTAAAATGAACAGGATTTAAAGGTGCAAGCAAAATCAACAGAATACAAGAGATGGAAGAGAGAATCTCAGGTATTGAAAATACTATAGAGGAAATAGCTTAATTGGTTAAAGAAAATGTTATATACAACAATTCTTAAAACAAAACATCCAGGATATTTGGGACACCATGAAAAAATTATACCTAAGAATAATAGGCATAGAAGAACGAGAAGGACTACAGATCAAATTATGTGGGATTCCCATCTGTATGCTGTTATTACCTGATGTAGGTGGGTCTTCTATCTATCTGTTGCTTTCATTGGTTAATTAATAAAGAAACTGCTTGGCCTGATAGGTCAGAACATAGGTAGGTGGGGAATACAGAACAGAGTGCTGGGAGGAAGAAGGCAGTGAGGCAGACGCTATAGCTCTACTCTCCAAGATGGACGTAGATTAAGATCCTTCCTGGTAAGCCACCACCTCATGGTGCTACACAGATGATTAGAAATGGGTTAAGCAAGTAATGAGAGTTAGCCAAGAAGAGGCTAGATATAATGGGCCCAGCAGTGTTTAAAAGAATACAGTTGGGTTAGGGTTAAGGGTTTAGGGTTAGGGTTAGGGTTAGGATTAGGGTTAGGGTTAAGGTTTAGGGTTAGGGTTAGGGTTGGGGCTAGGGTTGGGGTTAGGGTTGGGGTTAGGTTTAGGATTGGGTTTGGGGTTGAGGTTAGGTTTGGGTGTCAGGTTGGTGTTAGGGTCAGGGTTCGGTTAGGGTTAGGGTTTAGGGTTTGGGTTTGGGTTTGGGTTAGGGTTAGGATTAGGGTTTATGGTTAGGCTTAGGATTATGTTTAGGGTTGCGGTTGGGGTGGGGGTTGTAGTTAGGGTTAGGGTTTAGCGTTAGGGTTAGTGTTATGGTTTAGTGTTAAAGTTAAGTTTTAGGGTTTGGATTAGGGGTATTGTTTAGGATTTAGAGTTATGGTGGGTTTAGGGTTTAGGGTTAGCGTTAGGGTTTAGGGTTTATGGTTAGGGTTATATTTTAGGGTTTTGGTTAGGATTATGGTTTAGTGTTAGGGTTAGTGTTAGAGTTAGCTGTTAGGATTAGGTTTGGGGTTGGTGTTAGGGTTTAGGGTTTAGAGTTAGGGTTTAGGATTAGGATTAGCGTTAGGTTTAAAGTTCGGTGGGAGTTGGCATTAGCGTTAGGGTTTAGTGTTGGGTTAGGGTTAGGTTTAGGGTCGGGATTGTGGTTGGGGTTAGGGTTAGGTTAGGTTAGGTGATAGTGTTAGGGTTAGGGTTGGGGTTGGCATGGGATTGGGGTTATGGTTTGGGTATAGGATTAATGTTAGGGTTTGGTTTAGGGTTGGGGTTGGGTGGGGTTAGGGTTGGTTTTGGGGTTATGTTTAGGGTTAGGGTTTATGGTTAGTGTCAAGGTAGGGTTAGCATTGAGGGTTAGTGTTTGGGGTTAGGGTTTTGTTAGGATTAGGTTTTAGGGTTAGTGTTAGTGTTTGGGGTTAGGGTTAGGGTTTAATTTTAGGGTTAGGGTTCATGTTAGGGTTATTGTTTAGATTTTATTGTTAGGGTTAGATTTTAGGGTTAGGGTTAGGGTTAGGGGTTAGGGTTAAGGTTATGGTTGAGGTTGTCGTTGGGCTTAGGTTTGTGGTTGGAGTTAGTGTTAGGGTTTAGTGTTAGGGTAAGGGTTAGTGTTAGGGTTAGGATTTAGGGTTAGGGTTAGTGTTGTGGTTGGGTTTGGCGTTATGGTTAGAGTTATGGTTAGGTTTAGTGTTTAGAGGTTAGGGTTAGGTTTATGTTTAGTGTTTAGAGTTAAGGTTATGGTTTAGGGTTAGGATTAGGATTTAGGGTTAGGGTTTGAGTTTAAGGTTAGGTTTAGTGTTAGTGTTAGGGTTAGAAAAAACAGAATACATTTTTGCGTAATTATTTTGGTTAAAGCTAGCTGGTGGCTGGGAGCTGAAGCGGCCTGCTGCTCCACCTACAGAGGTGCACCCAATGTGGGTCTCGTACCCACGACCCTGGGATTAGGAGTCTCATGCTCTACCAACTGGGTCAGCATCCACGGAGCCAGCCGCCAGGTCAGACATGTTGAATCCTTCCCGGTAAGCCACCACCTCATGACACTACACAGATTAATAGAAATGGGTTAATCAAGATGTGAGAGTTAGCCAGTAATAGCCTAGAGATAATGGGCCAACAATTGTTTTAAATAATATAGTTTTGTTTGGTTATTTCAGGGCTGAGCTGCTGTGTAGCCAGGGAATAAGTGGCCTCCTCTTACAACACTCAAAGGCATAGATATATATCCAACATAATCATAGAATAAAATTTTCCCAATCTAAAGAACAATATCCCTATGAAGGTATAAGAAGCTTACAGAACACCAAATAGACTGGGTCAAAAAAATTGCCTCATAATTATCAAAACACAAAACATACAGGATAAAGAAAGAATATTAAGAGCTGCAAAGGAAAAAGGCCAAGTAGCATATAAAGGCACAGCTGTCAGAACTACACCCAACTTCTCAATGGAAACCATGGAAACCAGAAGGTCTTTGACAGATTGCTGTAGACACTTAAGAGACCACAGATTCAAGTCCCCAGCAAAGCTTTTAATTTCAGTTGATGGAGAAAACAAGATATTCCATGGCAAAACCAGATTTAAACACTATGTATTCACAAACCCAGACCTACAGAAAGTACTAGGAAGAAAACTCAAATGCAAAGAAGCTAACTGCACCCATAAAAACACAGGCAACACAAAACCTTACACCAGCAAAACCCTAAGAATGGAAATACATAAACACCACCACCAAAAAATAAATAAATAAATAAATAAATAAATAAATAAATAACAGAAATTAACAATTACTGGTCATTAGTACCTCCTAATATCAAGAGAATGGATAGGAAAGCAGGATCCACCCTTCTGCTGTATACAAGAAATACACCTCAACCTCAAAGACAGACATTACTTCAGAGTAAAAGGTTGGGAAAAGACTTTTCAATCAAATGGACCTAAGAAGCATGTGGGTCTAGATATCCTAATATCTAACAAAAATAGATTTCATACTAAAAAAAAATCAGAAGAGATGGAGAAGGACAGTACATAGACATCACAGTAGAAATCCATCAAGATGAAGTCTCAATTCTTAACATCTAAGACCCAAATAAAAGACCACCCAAGTATGTAAAAGAAATATTTCTAAATCTTAAATTGCACATCAAACCCCATACACTAATTGTAGGAGACTTTAACACCCCTCTCTTCCCAATAGACAGGTCAACCAGACAGAAATTAACAGAGAAAGAAGATAACAGATGTCATGATTCAAATGGACTTAACAGACATCTATTAAACATTTAAAGAAAACACAAAACAATATACCTTATTTTTAACACATTGAATCTTCTCTAAACTTTATCATATACTTAGTAAGAAAGCAAACCCAACATATTAAAATAATGGACTAACCCCCCTGTATCTTATCAGATCATCATGGATAAAATAAGAATTCAACAACATTGATTGCAGAAAACTTACAAACTCATGCAAATGGAACAGTGCTCAAGGAAGAAATAAAGACAGAAATTAAAGGCTTCCTAGAATGCAATGAAAATAAAGGCACATCATATCCAAAGCTATGGGACACTATAAAAGCTGAGCTAAGAGGAAAGTTCATAGCACTAAATACCTACATAAAGAAAGTGGAGAAATCTCACACTAGCAACTTATCAGCATACCTCAAAGCTATAGAACAAAAAGAGGCAGACTCACCCAGGAGGAGTAGATGACAGGAAATAACTTAATTGTTTGCTGAAATCCATAAAATAGTAACAAAAAATACAAAAATTGAATGAAACAAAGAGCTGGTTTCTTGATAAAATCAACAAGATAGACAAACCCTTATCCAAACTAATCAAAAGGCAGAGAGAGAACATTCAAATTGACAAAATCAGAAAAGAAAAGGGAGACATAAAAACAGACAAGGAGAGAATCCAAAGAATCATTAGATAGTACTTCAAAAACCTGTGCTCCACAAAATTGGAAAATGTAAATAAAACGGACAATTTTCTGGATAAATATAACTTACCCAAATTAAAACAAGACCAAGTGAAGAATTCAAATATACCTATAACCTGCAAAGAAATAGAAACAGTTATCAAAAGCTTCCCAACCAAAAGAAGCTTTTAGCTGGATGGTTTCAGTGCAGAATTCTACAAAAAATTTAAAGAAAAGCTAATACTTCTACTCCTCAAATTGTTCCACATAATAGAAACAAAAGGAACATCTTCAAAGTCTTTTTATGTGGCTACAGTTACCCTGATACTGAAACCACTCAAAAACAAACAAGAAAGAGAATTACTGCCCAATCTCACTCATGAGCATTTACACAAAAATGATGGGGGAAGCTCTGTTAATCAATCACCTATAAAAAGTATAAGCCAGCTCGTGGGCTACACAGATTATTAGAAATAGGTTAGGTCAATATGTAAGAGCTAGCCAATAAGAGGCTGGAACTAATGGGCCAGACAGTGTTTAAAAGAAAAAAAAAGTGTAGCCTACCTTTAAGCTACCTGAAGCCCAGGAAGAAAACTAGGATGGACCAGGAGCAAGCTCTCTCCGGGTGATTCCTGCCAGACACAGCAGAACTCGGACTTCCCATTTTTTTGTGGTGTGAGTTTCCCCTTATAACAATTAAAAATATAATTGTTTATCTTTAAGCTGGCCTGGTTATTTCCTGAATCAAACAAACAGCTTCACAAAAATACTCAATAAAATACTGACGAGCAGAATCAAAGAACACATAAAAAAATGATGATGAAGTCAGCTTTATTCTACTAATGCAGGGGCGGTTCAATATATGAAAATCTATCAAAGGAATCCACCATTATAAATAAACCGAAAGAAAAAAATATGATCATCTCATTAGGTGCATTCAACAAAATTCAAGGCTCTTTCATGATAAAGGTCTTGGAGAGAGCAGGGATACAAATAATGTATCTAAACATAAGAAAAGGCAATATACAGCAAACCAACAGCCAACATCAAATTAAATGAAGAGAAATTCAAAGCAATTCTGCTAAAATCAGGATCAAAACCCCACTGTCTCCATATCTATTCAATATAGCTCTTGAAATTTTACCTAGAACAATTAGACAACAATAGGAGATAAACAGGATATAAATTGGGAGAAAAGAATTAAAACTTTCACTATTTGCAGATGATATGATAGTATACATAAGTGACCCCTAAAACTCTACCAGTGAACCTGATAAATACCTTCAGCAATGTGACAGGATACAAGATCAACTCCAAACTAACAGTAGCCATGGGAGGAGTGGAAGGAGTGGAAACTGGGATTGATATGTAAATTAAAAAGATAGCTTTTTTAAAATTTCAAAAATGGTCAACTATACCACGAAAAAAAAAACAAAGAAAGTAGCAACTTGGATATTCTTCAGTAAGTATATTTTCTAGCTGTGTGAATTTTTATTTTTAAAAACGCATACATGCATTCATGAAGACAAAAAACTCACTTCCACATATTTCATGCTGCTTCAACACAATTTTGTTTCTTTACAACGATTTTACACACGTTTCAATTATAACAGTCTGGGCTGGTCTCTAACTCTAAAGCTACAAAAATCTTGTGTGATCTTACAGAGGGCTAGAGCTGCAAGTATATGCCACTGTGTCAGATGTCCTATAATAATTATATTATAGAAGATAAATAAATACACTTAACTTTAATGTGAGTCCTGATGTGCCATGTATTTTTTAACTTTGATTGCATTTATTCATAGACTTTTGACATCCTAACATTTCTGAAAACGATAGCGTGGTGTCCCACCCACCCCATGGCCTGCCAGTCCAGCCTGCAGAGGGGACTCCACTACCTTGGAATTGCGAAATAAATAGAATCCACATGTTAGCTCACAGCTATGGCAGGATAGCACCACAATCTCCAGAGCGCCACTATGGGGATAGTCTCAAAGTATCTTCTAACGGGCGGGAACCGTGCAGTATGCGGCAGTGCCAAGCCATCTACAGTTTTCCACAACGCTGTCCAGTGCTGGTATGCCCTCCTTTCGGCCTTTGCACTTGCGGATCTCAGCTACATCTTGGCTGGGGTGGCTCCTGTTGTCAAAGGGGACCCCAGGAGGGATCTGCCAGTGGTCAAACACCCTGGGGGAAGCCCTGGCCACGGATGTTGGTGCCCAAATTGGCTGTGAAACCAAAGGACTCATTGACAGACAAGTAGGCCTTGACCAAGAACATGGGGGTGCCAGCCACCCGGGACTCCTCAAACACATGACCTCGCTTCCTGTTAAGGACACCATAGATGCCACCCACAACTCACACAGGACACTGGATCTCCACAAGGTAATCCATAGGTTCCATGAGGGGGTGTGTATGTGTATGCCACACTGGCACAGAAGCAGCACCGTTCTGTGGGGATGATCTGGCCTCCACCTCAGTGGATGGCATCAGCATGCAGATTCATGTCATGAACCTCGAATCGCACACCATGCATGTTCTTCTCACAGAGAGCACCCTCCTTAGTGGCCCACTGGAATCCAGCCATCACACAGTCGTTGATCTCATTCAGGTACTGCACACCCTTGGTGATGTCAGTCAGAATGTTGGGGCCAGTGCCCTCAGGCCAGAAGCAAGAGATCTGGCGGGCTTCAGAGACATTGCACTCATACTTCTCAGCTCTGAATTATAACATTTAATGTGATATGGTGATACTTTGTGCAATAAGTTACAGAGGAAGGACCTGCTGTTGGAAGAAGATGCGATGGGAGAGGGGTATTAGGGAGAATTTGAAGGGTGTTTTAAGGGGTAGATATGGTTAATATGTATTGTGTATGTATAGCTTAGTTTTCTGTGTTGCTATAATAAACGCCTTCTAAGTGACAGTCTAATATGAAAGGAAGGTAAAGCAGGAATCTGGAGTGATACACAATGTTAAGACAATGGAGGAATGTTGCTCATAGACTTGTTCGGATTTTTTTAAATGCAGTCTTAAACTACCTGCCCATGGGAGGAACTGGGCCATTTAATATCAAACACTAGTCCAGAAATTTCTCAATGAATGTGCCCTTTAAACACAGGCCTATATGTTGGAGGTAATTACTCAGTTAATATTTCCTCCTCCCAGGTAACTCTAGTTTTTATCAAATCAACAAAAACTAATCTTCATAATTTATATAATCTTTTTGGAAGAATAACTAAAAATTGTTTTAAGATATATTAGGCTGAGGATATTTGTTGCATCAATACCTATTACCAAATAAATTATCTAATAATTATATAGAATTATATATCTAATAGTTTTTCTATACTAAAATTAACATACCTGATTTATTATAGTAAAATTATAAGTATCTTTTTACTAAGGACAATCAGAAGTATACTTCTACCTGAATTTCTAGGTTGTTCTACAAAATTTCTGATGTTTACTCTATTTGGTGCTACATCAGACTTCTGTTCGCAGGCATTATATTTTATGGGGCATTTTTAAGTTTTTGCAATAGGAATAGTAAAAGAAAATGTGAAGTACTATTAGACATCAATTTGATGCCATTGAATCAACACTTCTTATTCAATAGGATAACTGTCAATTCATGCTCATAAAACATGATTAAATATGGATTGGCTGACAAAAATACTGAGAGCAAAGGTCATATCCTTATATTTCTCCCAGGAGTAATGGTTCAGTCTTTTCTAATTCAGTGTTTGTTGTGCTTTTATAAAATGTAACAAGAATCAAAGGTATAAGCAGAGTCTAAGTAAGTGTTATTTCTTTGACACATAAAAATGCACTGATGGTGTTATATTGTCTGAATGTTGAATGACCAGGAAAGTCATTCTCTGCAATGACTGCAATCAATGATAAAGGATAAGAAGGAATAAATGAAAGACTATAACGGTATTAAAAGGAAATAGTAATATGACTGGATATGACATTTGGTTCCTGCTTTCCCCCTTCTTCCTGCCACACGGACAAAGGCATCTTTATTATTCCCCTCAGCTCCACAAAACTCTCTAAAGTGTTTCTTCCTATTAGTCCAAGAACTCAGTTTTCTTAGGGGAGTTGCTTTAAGATAGTGAAGACTGAATATTATTTCTCTGATCCTTGGAGATGCAAAACATCTCACAGACTTTTGTCAGTTTTACACACTTAGAGATGTCTTTATCAGAGACATATTTCTTTTCTTTCAATAGAATCATAAAGACCCCTTCTTCTCTGTGGGAAGTTAAGAGGCAGACTGCATCACTTTCTGTCGGCAATGAAGTAACGTTGACTAGTCTCCCAGTAATGCCCTCTGGTACTTTTCCAGTTTATTCCAGTTAATCCTTATGATTGATTCTTGAATTTTGATAATGTCTCCATCACCTGTTTAATATTTTCCTTTAATTTATCTTACACACGCATGTTCACAAATAGAGGTTTTGTCAAACAAGCTGTTCCGGTGAAGGGTACTGCATTACTCTAGATCCACTAGAAAATTGTTTGATAGTATCAGAGACAGACAAGAAGGCAAAGGTTATGGGAACTGACTCATGTACTTATGGGTGCTAAGCATCCCTACAATAAAGCATCTTTAGGCCAGAGAATCAGGAAAACTACCTCATAGCTCATTTTAACTTCAGATACCTGAGAAACCTGGAGAGTATTGGGTTGTTAATGGTGGAAGTCCAAAATTCCAAAAGCCAGTCACTGAAATCCTGATGTTTATGGCTGTTGGAAGAACAGTGGCCTGCTCTAGAAAGAAGAATGAATTGGCTCCTTTTATTCTCCTCATGTCTTCAGGTGTGTGAAATGTTTACAGATATTAGGTGATCACAGGTCTTTCTTGTGTAGTCCATGGTTTCAAATACTAGTTTTTCCTGGAAAGGCCCTCAGTGATATTCCTAGAAGTAATGTTTGCTAAGCCCTTGTAGAAGCAGGAGCAGCGGGCCGCTTCCCGCCACCTGGCTAGCTTTACCTGAAATAATTACACAGAAACTGTATTCTTTTAAACACTGCCTGGCCCATTAGTTTCAGCCTCTTATTGGCTAACTTTCACATCTTGATTAACCCATTTCTAATAATCTGTGTGGCACCATAAGGTGGTGGCTTACCAGGAAAGATCTTAACCTGCGTCTGTCTCGGGTGGGAGAATCATGGTGACTGACTGACTCGGCTTCTTTCTCCCAGCCTTCTGTTCTGTCATCTCCACCCACCTAAGGGCTGGCCTATCAAAGGCCAAGGCAGTTTCTTTATTAACCAATAAAAGTAACACATAAACCCTCCTCCTTCAAGCCCTGAGTTGGGTTAACACATCATCACAATTGTTCATGAATCATGTCTTATTTCTTAAAAGTTTTCATTGGGTAAAACTATGCATTCGAAGAGTGTGCACTTAACAGAAATAGGTAAACAGGATTGTACCTTTAATAAAAAATTAATTCACTTTTCTTAGTTACAAGTGTTGTACCCTCTTAAAATCAAATGCCATTTGGAAACAACAGCAGATGTGTTATAGTTTGTCTCTTGATGCATTGGGTCAGCATATTATGGTCATAAGAATGTTGGATATTAGGGAGTTGAACTGTCTCAGTGACATAAAAAAAGCACAGTTTTATTTGGCTCAGGAGTTTACTTGGGGTGGGCTCTACTGGCCCTTCTGTTCTTACTCATGCTTCACTGCTCAGTAGTGGCTCACCTAAGCAGCTCTGCTGACCTTGCCTGGAGTTACATGTGCAACAGGGGGGTTACAAATGATACTCTCAGTTGCCTCGGTTAACATTCTTTTGTTCCTTCAAAGATTAAGCTGAGGCAAATTGTCTGGAAAACATGATAAAGGGAAAGGCACAACAAATTTCCAAGCCTTTTTTATATTTGCACTTGCTAACATACTGAGACACTACACAAAAAAGTAAACTGCAATACTAAACTAGATTTTCAGTAGCAAGAGGGTGTGGATGAAGGAGATTTTGGGAAATCCTAAAAGTGACATGAAAAATAGTATGAGGGACAAACAGTCAGGACCATAGAAGTGAAACTACTATACTAGAAATATACTCCATAAAACTGTTGCGGGTATCCCTTTTTAATGTATATGGAAACTTTCTTTATGTACAATGCTCCAAAATAAACTATCCGTTATTTTAAAAATATACTTATGAAAACACTGTTAGTCTAATGATATAACCTAAAACATCATGTGCTGTATAATGTGGCAAATTACCTTATTATAAAATACATGATAATTATAGCTTAGTAATTATTTTCATCCTTGTTGGGCATTTTTAGTGTACTAGAAAACTTTACTAGAGTCAGGATATAAAATATTAATAAAGTTTTCCTGTTGAAGCATTTTAATTAAATTTTGAGTAGTTTTATACTATATCCTTTTGCATTATTCCTAAGTTTGCAAAAATTAAAAAAAAAGGCACTTGGTGCTCATGCTTTATTAAAAGGAGAGGCAAACTCAGTTGAAATAGGTGTTACATTTCAAACAGGGCTCTTATGTGAGCACAGGGCAACCATTCCCACTTCTAACTCACCGGCTGAGTTCATCTTAGCAGATCCTCTTGTCTTTTTTGTATTCACAAAACTGCGGCCCTTTTGTTTATGCACTAGCCAAAATTATGCAGATGTTGGACCCTCTGTAGTCCACAATTTTCTTTATCATTCTGTATTCTTGTAGGACCAGCTAGAGCGGAATGCTTTCTAATTGCAATTTCACTAGTGAGCCACAAGCAGCTGGTGAAAAAAAAAAAAAAAAGACCATTTTGTAGTCTTTGAATTTCCCAGTCTTTTATATGAATTTACACAAAGCACATTGTGAGCCATACTAATAGGAAAACTTGCATCAAATAGGCAGTTTTTCTGAAACTTAGGATACATGACCAGAAAAATAAAAGCTATGTTCAAAATATGTAATAATCTGTTAGAAGGGACTTGTACGGCAATAATTCTCGTAATGTGTGTCTGTTATGGGAGTTTATAATCATTAATTACAATAACAAAATATATTATAATTTTGGGGTAAATTGGGGTATTTTTTGGTAACAAGGAATGCATGAAAATGTACTACAGGTGTACTATGATGCGGAAACCAGACTTAAGATGAAAATGATATGCTTTAGTATAAGACACTATTATTTTTGTACTAGGAAGATTATTTATCCATTGATTCAAATGTAATTCAAATGACGACTTTTACAAACACTTACTAGGTAACTAGTTTGCTATGAATCACTCAGTATGTTTTGTATATTAATTTTTTATGTTTTCTTTACATGTTTTTATTGTTGAGGTTTTGTTGCTTTTGTCCCTGCTGTATTCATTAATTTACTTTTTAAAACACAGTCTTTCCCTTTATCATAACTTCCTGTGTAATACAAGTGAGCCTGGGGTTGGTGATCCACCTGCCTCAGTTTCTTGAATGCTGGCATACAGCACAATGCCCAAGTCTCAGGTCTTTAATAAGAGCTTGCAATGATCTTCCTTTAAGAATACTACTGTGAGAATGGCAGTTCCTGTGTCAGTGTTTAGTGCTCTTCTGTAGAGCTGTCATCTGCTTTTTACCCTCTGGAAGCATGAACATCCACGGAATCATGAAACAATTTTAGCTTTCTTTTGTAGGAAGCCTCAGGTTCCCTGTGAACGGCTCAGGTTCCCTGTGAATTTCTACACAGAATTTCATGGCGTTTACAGTTTGTGATAAGAAAATTAATTCTGGATATTTTCAAATAAATTTTGTAATTTTGTTCAACATCCTCTCCAACATAAGTTGTTATCAGTATTTTTGATCTTAGCCATTCTGACAGGTGTGGCACATGTCACAAACCAAGTAGATGACCCTCAACCAAAAAATGGTTAAAGAAAATATGGTACATTTAACCAATGTAGTAATAATATCTATTAGTAAAAATTTAGTTGTTTGAAACAATGACATCTTGAAATCTGAAGGCATTATGGGACTAAAAAAAAAACATCCTGAGTGAGGTAACCTAGACCTAGAAAGACACACACGGCATGTACTCACTTATAAGTGGATAATAGTTTAAAAAATAACCATTCAATAACACAGAGATCCAGGGAGGCTAGGTATCAAGCAGGGCCAGAGAGGGGATGATGCATGAATATCCATAGAAATCAGAAATAGAAAATGCAGGGGTAGGTGGTAATGGGAACATGAGGTATTGGGTTGGGAGGCAGATGTAGTGTGAAGTACTAAAGACAGGATTGAAAAGCTAGGGCATTAGGGGGTTAGATAGAAATCTGGTGAAAGGAAAACTCTCAGGAATCTACAAGTGTAACTGGAAGTTTCTCGTCCCACCTGGTCTCTTTTAAGTCTCTTTGAAGATAACCACTTTGAGTCTTAACATTAATTACATATTGTTTGGCCTTATAGCTCAGACTTATTATATACTAGCTCTTACAACTTAAATTAGCCCAGTTCTATTAGTTTATATTTTACCACAAGATTTGTGGCTTATTGCCTCTTACCTTGCTTCTCTGGCAGCTGCTTGTGTTTCCCTTGACTCCTTCTTTCTCCCTGAATTCAGTTTGGCATTCTCTTCTAGATTTATTCTGTGCTGCTATAGACCAAAGAATCTTTTTTTTTATTAACCACTGATAATAAAACATATTCATAGCACAAAGTGGGGGCATTACACATCATAGAAGGATGACCCCAGCTAAGACTCATGGCAATAGGTGATATATATCCTGAACTGGCCACCTCTTATAACCAGACAAGATTTCCAGTGGAATGATTGGGACACCAATCAGGCACACAACCTTTGACCCACAGTCTGTCCTGCCCATGGAATGGACTGGGGTAATGATGCAGAAATTATGAGATTGACAAACCAGTGATTGGTCAGCTTGAGACTAATTCCACAAGAGTGAACCCACTGCTGACACTGCCTGGCATTCTAGGACCCAGAAGATAGATGACCCAGAAATACAGAAAAGAAGCAAATATGATTGGAGAGAAAAAAACAGCATAATGTTACTGAATGATATTCTGCTATACCCATAAACAGGTGACTACCTCAATTATCATCATAGAGCCTTAATCCAGAAACTGATGGAAATAGATGCAGAGACCCATAGAGTCAAACATTAGGTTGGGATTGGGGAATCCTGCTGGAGAGAGAGAAAGAGAGAGAGAGAGAGAGAGAGAGAGAGAGAGAGAGAGAGAGAGAGA
>JABTXL010016972.1:9178539-9215311 GCA_025134845.1 Neodon shergylaensis | reverse complement strand
AGAGAGAGAGAGAGAGAGAGAGAGAGAGAGAGAGAGAGAGAGAGAGAATTGCAGGAGCCAAAGGGTCAGGTACATCACAAGAAATCTCATAGAATCCACTAGCCTTGTTTCACGGGCACTCAAAGAGTCTGAACTGACAACAACCGGGAACCTGCATCAGACAGAACTGGGCCCTCTACATATATGTGACAGTTATGTAGCGGGAGTAGAGGTTGTCCATAATGCTTTAGCTGGCTTTTGGGAATCTAATCCTCATATTGGTTTGCCTTGCTCAGCCTTAATACTAGGGTAGGTGCTTAGTCTTATATAATATGTGGCACTCTTTATTGATACCTATGGGAGGCCTACCTCATATTGAAAAGAAACATAGGAGGAGTGGAATTCTGGGGTGAAGAGGGAAAGTAGAGGGGGAAATGGAAAGAGAGAAGGGAGGGGAAACTATGATCTAGGATGCAAAATGAATAAATCTATTTAAAAATAAACAACATAACAATGTATAACAAAAATGGAATTTTATGTATATAAGTTGGCTGAAAATGGCATGTTCTGATGAATTAGAATACATTACATCAAATTTCCCAAAACAATGTCAGCTCAATTAAATTATACAAACTGCTGTGCAAATAATTTTTGTTACCAGTTATATTTAGGTTTTGTAAAATAATATGAGTGAAAGGAAATTTTTCACATTTATGAGGATACTTGTTATCTCACATGGAATTTGGAAGGTTGTGAATTGACAGTAAAATGCTAGCCGTAGATAGAACTTGACTTACTGTAGTCAGGAGGTATTGTGATTAGCACATACATAGTTACCTTTGAGAGTTCAGAATGCCACAGGTTTTTTTTTTTATATGAAAAGAGCTGCTTCTCTAGATAATATCTTTGTGTTGAACGGCAGGAGGTTTCAAATCAGCATGGACAGTGTTTCTGTTTAGTGTATTTGATATCATTCTATAAAGAAAGATAGAAAAGACTGGTATCCTTTATGGTAAATTATAAAATTCCAAAATTGCTCTTTACTTTTAATGCACACAATTAAAAGGGTTGGTATTAGAAATACTTAATTCTAATGTTTTCGTTGAAAATAAAATATAATACATACATAAATGAAATAGCACATGTTGTTGCAAGCTGTAGGTAGTCATTGCTAATAAGCTAATAAACCAACATGTTTAGATGCAAAACAGGTTATATTCAGTGTACCACTGACTACCACAGCGTAAAATAACATACATGAGCTGTGTAATCATAGAAAAAGAAAAATGAACAACTCAAAATAAGTATTAAATATTTCATGTGCTATTTGGGTAGTTTGAGCTAAATATTCCATCTTAGTGTTCATTATTGCATTATTATTATTTTATTGGCAATCCATGCTGCACTGAGCTTCCTTCTAATCTAGAGCATTTTGGATGTTCATGATGGCCCCCTTGACTTTGATATTTACAGGACCTCTGAAACCAAGAATTCAATTCCAACTTCTCATACGTAGGATAAAGACAAGTCATGTTGACATCTCATGTGACTTTCCCATAAGGCAGCCAGAATCTTAGCATGTTTTATATTTCCTATTTTAATTAATGATCCTATGAGGCAGTCAATATAGTCTTGTGAATTAATATAATTTTCATTCCACAGATCGACTTATTAAATGCTCTCTTTTCCTGTCTGTACATATTATGTAATTGCTTAGTTTAGGTCATCATTAATCCTATGTGGTATTGTTTTGCATAATACTGATATTTATTATGAAATATTATTGTCTAGCTGGGACATTTGCATGGTTAGTTTGAGGTATAATGGTAGTTAGAATAGTTTCTATAAGATTCTGTAGTCTCCCTTTTAGTTTATTAATTACATACATTTTAAAGTTTGATTAGGTTGAACAAAAAGAGTAATTATCTGTAAATTGTATCTCCAATACTGTGGACTAGTAAATAAATGTATATAATTATGTAAAATGTGAGAGGATATGTTATTGATACAAAATAAGAAGTATGAGTTCTAGTCAAAGCCAACATTTTTAAGCTGAAGGACTTTATTGCATTGTGTGTCTCACACCCACAACTGAGATTCAGAAGTATCTCGCAGATGAGAAAGGGAATATAGTCTTGTGAGATAAAAACTTTACCTGCACAGATTAAACAGTGGTGAAAGATGAAGAATCAGAATAAATCTTCTTAGACTTTTGACTCTCAAGTTGATGGGTCTTTTATCATTAATCTTGTTCCTCATCAATTTCCAAATCTGTGATGCCTATGAAGTCAACTCTCCAAAGGGAAGCTCAGCTGTTGACTATCTTTGGAGAGGCACTTATGCCCTATTTAGTATGTAAATCTTGCATAATTCAAATATATTCTGTTGTTTCATTTTTATTTTGTTTTCAGTACCCATACAATGATTGTACATATTTATGAGTGAAGAGTTATTTTTTAAACATTGTGCACACTATGAAAAGTTCAAACTAGACATTCTTCACCTAAAATAGCTTTTATTACTCTGATATAATGACATTATTCTTTCCTTGTTAATTTGAACATATGATGGAATGGTGTTATCTATGAAAGTGTCATTCCATTGTGTAATTGAACATTGTAACTAATTTCTTTTACCTAACTTCCATTTTATATCCTTTGATTAAACTCTCTATATTTGCACTTCCATCCCCTTCCTAGCTTCTAACAAGGACTAATCTGTTCTCTATTTCTATTTGGTCTCTATTTTTCCATCAAAATAAGGTAATAAGGTACTGTTCTTTTTGTGCTGATATACTGTTCTTGTCATAAAGATCTCCAGTGCCATCCATGTTACAAATGATAGTGTTTCATAGTTATATATTACATATATAAGAATATTGTATTTCTTTATACATTTATTATTTGATGCACATTTTTAATATTTAATTTCTTACCTATGGTAAAGAGTGATGGAATAAACATGGAAATACATGTATTATTACATATTAGAAAATAAAAAATAAAATTATAACTAGCTAATATAGAAATATGTGTTTTAATATAGAAACAACATAGTTGTATTAAAGTAATTAAAATGGGATTAACTTTTTTACATTTTGCAAATTTTCAGCTCTGAATATAAATTCAGAGTTTTGGGATACAGTTTGTATTAATTTTTCAGATTCATTTTACTTAAAGAAATGAAGAGATGATGGATGCAAAAAGTTGTCCTTAAATATATACACATATCTTTAAAGTGTTATTTAGAAAACTATGTTATATGTATGTGTGTATTCATAGTACTCAGTGAAAGTATATACTAGTATATGAATCTGTCATGATGACTGTTTTTACTAAGCTGTTGAGTAAAAACTTTTATAAAAACATTCAAAGAATTGAGTACATAATTTTTTGTTGCATTTATTTATTTGTGTGTGTGGAGAGATGCACATGATGTGGTTCCCTTGTAAAAATCACAGACTATTAGCAGATCCCCTTATCTCCTTCCATCCTGTGTGCACTGGGCTAGAACTCATGCTTTAAGGCTTGTCAACAGGTCAGTGTACTGTTGTTTTGTGCAATATATTCTATAAAATACTGGGTCAAAGTTATACAGAATGTATCACTGCACATGAATAGAATTTAAGATTTTTTTGTCATATCTTATAAATATTTAAATGATGTTTATTATTTGTCTGATATATACATGTATATTCAAATATATATCAGACAAATATTTATATTTGAATTATCTTATAACAGTTTTACAAAAATTACTATTATGTAAAAGACTAATCATTGGTCTAATGACAAGTTATAATTTATATTGACTATCATTTTGCACATACAGAGGCTGAAAGAAGTCACTAAGGTTCACAATTCTCCTAAGTATTATTTGTCAATGAACCCACTTAACTCTAGTTACAAATAGCCCAGCAGAAGATTAGTCATAGGCAGTGTACCAACTCTGAGGAAAAGTGGCTCTGCTCTGTGCCTACTGGAAAGAAACAGTATAGGGCTGAAATAAAGTGTACCCTGCTAAGGCAGGTCAAGAAATGCAAAGTATCTCATGAGCTCAGAGTGTTAGCATGGTTTTCATATAATGATTACTGTCATTCTCCTCCCCATTCTAGAATTATCCTATAATCCAAAGGCTGTCTGCTTTATAGGCACAATCTATCCATTCAAATAAAATATTACATTCCCTTAAACTCTTCCGCTTTTGACCGTTTATGTATATATATATATATATATATACATATATATGTATATATATATATATATAACTGTTCATGTTATAGAAATTTTAATTCATTCAATTTCAATGCAATTAACATTTATTTACTTGTGAAACATTTTTGTGCATTTCACCTAAAAACAAGGAGAATAGTTTTTAAACACTCAAAGCTATTTTCACTAATAACATGTACACATTTAAAAGATACACTGTACCTGTCAATTCAATTTCAAAATTTAATATTATAGTTTCTCTATACACAAAATATATTTTAACCGAAAATAAATCCCCTTTATTTTCCACTGGACCTTTACTGAATAGGCAAAGCATCGGAGATATTCAGTCTTCCTGTGAAAAATTTACCAACCGTGTTGTACAAAGAACACCTCTGCGGATGAAATGACAGTTCCATGAGGATGTTGATTCAGCCTGTGGCATCAACAGAGACTGCCAAGTCATGGACTGCTTGCCAACTGGCAACTACTGTGATGTCTTTTCCTTTATGATAATCACTTATCAACTGGGAATTTCATTTATTCATTGGCACTATAAATTTAACCTCAGTGTATGATGCAAGCTCTGATTCCTCCAGAATTTCTGTCAATGAAATTATTGGAGATTTTTTTCATTAGGCTTGTGTTTGAAAACATTGCATTGTTGGCTGATTTGGGTTCTCTACATTTCACTAATTGTTTATATAAATTACACTCCATAAGCTTTTTGAGAGAACAAGCACGCTAATGAGTATACCATTTTGAAAATTGAGAATAATTTACTTGCTCTGGAAACACTGATACTAGGAATTTTTCTCAAATTATTTTAAGCACATTATCTAGTGACAGTTTTTAAGTCTAGTATAAGTAAAAAGCAGAAAGTTTATGCTCCTGAATTTTAAAACTTTCTACATGAATGAACTTGAATGACTATTAGGGTAGGTCAGGAATCTTGCTTCCATACATCATGTCCACAGCAGTTACTGAACAATATGCAAGATACAAAGGGTTCTGCTAGTATATGGGTGGTTAAGGATAAGAGAAGTTTGTTTATATTCAAAATCCTATACTGTTATAATATAAACTTTCATTGCTACTATAATCAAAATGATGTTGAAAAAAACTACTTCTGTGTTTCAGGCACACAGACTTCCTAAAAAAAGAAAGAAAGAAATTTCTCATTAAATGAAATGGTTAAGAACAAAATGTATTCTGTTGCTGAGGGACAGGTACAGGAAGAGAGATTTCTTTCTTTAGCAAAGGTGTGGAGATAAAGGACCTTTGAGGGTGTAGTAGGATACTGATAAGTTTCTCTAGAGTCTCATATCCAGCATATGTAAAGGAATAGTAGCCACCACTGAAGAAGTTTAAAAGCACTGAAACTGCAGTGTAATAAAGCACCAACCCAGGTGAACTTCAGAAAGTGAATTTTGACCCCTTCTCCTGAATTAATTACATAAATGGTTATTTAAATAAATAAAAAAAAACCGAAATAGTTGCATGTATTTTATGGAATCAATATTTTCTTAAGCATATACTTTTTATAAAGTCATATTGTTTTTCTTGCAATAAAGATTATGAGATTTTTTTAAAAAGCACAGAAGTATAATATGCTACTAAAATAAATAAACATCTAATAGAAAACATAGAAATAAACAATAAAGGTGAATTTTAGGAGCAAATGGTTGAAAATATTAGACGAAAACTTTTTCTTTCATACTATGTATTTGATCAGGTTTTTCCCTTCCCAGTTCCTTCCAGATCTTTCTTGCCTCCCTATCCACTCAATTCCTCCACCATCTCTCTCTCTGTCTCACTCTTCTGTGCCACACCACACACTGCTCACACACATATATCTTTAAAAATACAACAAACTAAAGAAACACAAAAATCAAAGAATGAAAATCAAAACACACAGACACTAATGAGATAAAAATATCAAAATATAACAAAATTAAACTAAAAGAAAATCCTCCCCACCAAAAAATGTGGATTTTCTATTTGTGTTGGCCAAATAGTTCTGGGCATTGGTCTGTTTTTATACACATACTGACACTATTTTAGATAAAGGTTATTTTTCCTTGTTAAGTAGATATCAATTTCAAATAGCTCTTTGGTTAGGCTTGGGAAGCCCATGGCTGCTTCTCTTCTGTATCTGTTTCTAGCTTGAACCTGTGTATGTCCTATGAGTGTTTCCACAGTCTCTGTGAGTTCATCTATGTATAGGACCTCTTGTATCTGGAAGACAGATTTCCTTGAATCATTCACAATGTCAAACTTATAATCTTTCTGCCTTCTCTTCCATGTATATCCTTAGGCCTTGAGGAGAAAGGTCTAAGGAGGAAATTCCATTTAGGACTGAATGCTTCAAAGTTTCTCAATCTGTACCCATTGTCCATGAGTAAACAAATATTTTTTGTTTGGATTTAAGGCCCACTTCATGACCTGCAACTCATACATGACACTGGAAAAATTGTGAGGATTTTGAGACAAGATATGTCTAGGGGAAAATCCATTCTGCTTAAGGAATATAGCAATAAAATGACTCCTAATGAAATATTTCTGTACCCGTTGACCTTTGTGTCACTCCACCATCATTAGAAAACCTTTTTCTTTCAGTAGATGGGAATTAACACAGACCCATGATTGGATGAGAATTTTAATATAGGCATCACTATGATAAATGATGTTAGATGAAACAAGGTAGAACTCTGCTGGACTACTGAAGAATTTTAGCAGACAGATAGAAATTTTAGTACAATGTCCAAAGCCAGTGTTATAACCAGAAATTGTGATGTTAAAAATGAAAAAAAGAAGAAGAAGAAGAAATGATTGTGACACTTTAAAGAGCTGAGGAAACAATCTATGAACTGGAAGAAAAAGCCTGGAAATCTTTAAATTGAAGAAAAATTTAAAAAAAAGTGAAACAGCCAACAACAAAATGAAGAACCTGAAAGGATTAAAAAATAAAAATATATAAGAAAATATCGTCAAAAGAATCTTTAGTAGTTAGGGAAATATTTGCAAATGTAAATTACTTTGAAAATCTAAATATTTTGTTTATATAGAGGATTTTTAAAACTTGTGCAAAAATGAGCTACCTCAAAGACACTAATAAGAAATTGAAACAGAAGCAACACTTTTTTTTTACCAAATTACACAATTCAATAGTGTGACATTGTGAGATGTGCACATCATAAATCTCTAAAATAATACAATCGGAGTACAGTGTTATAACACTTTCCATATTGGCAGGATTACTGACATTTAAAGGTCACCATACTCAGTGCTGCCAGGATCTAAAGTTCTTGAACTTCCTCTGCAGGGCTACTAAAAATGTGAAATAGAAGAATGCAATATTGTGACCCTGTCACTACAGAGGCTACGTTACGCTGAAACTTCCTGACAATGTGACCAGTCTTTCTGATCAAACCTACCTCATCCAATACCGTTCCCTTGACATTTAATATATCATGCCACTGTTTCCCTTTTGGGAAATAGTTTGACAACTTCTTGTAGAGTTAAACAACATATAATACACTAGTTTTGTAACCTATGAGAATTGGAAATATATACATACACCAAGACATATATGTAAATGGTCTCAAATATTGAAATTATTCACATCTATAAATATGTATATCAACTAAATTTCTATTAACTAGCTAATGAATGAAAAACGATTTAATGATTTTCAAGAAGCACTAAAACATGCAACAGCAAGAATGTATGTAGGGGTCACTATGCTAACAGGAATAATTAGATTCCAAGGAGTAAATGCAGTATTATTCTAGTTAATCATACCATATGCAAAGAAAATCTTTGAGATTACAATACATATCAATAGTTTCCAAGAAAATGGAATATCAGGAAGAGATAATGTAAGCATTCCATATATAATGGTAGTTATGGTTATACAGTATAGAGTTGTCGATTACCATTAATCTGTAAAATTAGAAATAAATGCTTATATTCTATTCAAACTTACTTCAGTGATGTTAAAATAAGCTCAAGGGAACCTGCATATAAGTGGGGTTCATGATAACTGAAGTATTGCATTCCTTGCTGGACAGAAGTGTGTTTTCTAGAGACATCCGGTACCACAGTGATTAAGTTTTTTTCTTCTGGCTTGGTTAGAATCCCCAGAGAACTTTTCCACCTAAACATCTTAAAAGGTTTAATATTGGCTGTAGAATTCTGATAGCAACATTGGAAAAAGTGCTTACATTGCAGCATTCTGTCTTTAAGCCTGTACTTAAGGCAATTCTTTTCACTAAAATATCCTGGCCATCCATGTAAAACCATGTGTTGTGTCTCCTGGTCCACAGACTCTCCGAGGCATCTAGTTCAGTTCAGTGGACTGAACTTTAGTATTTTGAAGTTTGGAAGACAACATCATTCCTTTGAAGACTCTGGGAATCTGGTCACTCTTTAGACCTGTCTTGTGCTCTTAGTACATAACACAATGCTTACTCCTGTTCTTTAGATGCTGTGTTCTTATAAGTCTCCTGGATGGGCTTCAAAAAACTGTTTCTGTTTCCTGTTTAGATATGGGGTTTCTGTTTTATTCATTTATTTTTTGAAACATTTTTACTCTGTCTGTCTCCCATCCAAATCTAAACTTCTCTGCTTGGCTTGCCAGTTATAAAATTTTGTTCTATCATTGCATTTAGTATTCCATTAACCTCTTTCATTATTTACTTGACATTAACTACATTTAGCCTAGCAATAAGCACCTTTAGTGTGATGTTCTTGAAGTGAAAATATGTGAACAAATATTTTGAACAACCATCATTAACTACTTCTAAAATATGTATATTCTGTGTTTTTTTTATTGAGAAAATGAAAAAAAAGTTTCTGCCTCCTCCCAGCCTCCCATTTCCTTCCGCCACCTCCCACCCTTCTCCCCCTCCCCCCCACTCCTCTCCCCCTCCCTCTCCAGTCCAAAGAGCAGTCAGGGTTCCCTGCCCTGTGGAAAGTCCAAGGTCCTCCCCCCTCCGACCATGTCTAGGATGGTGAACATCCAAACTGGCTAGGCTCCCACAAAGCCAGAACATGAAGTAGGATGGAAACCCCGTGTCATTGTCCTTGGCTTCTCATCAGCCCTCATTGTTCGCCATGTTCAGAGAGTCCGGTTTTATCCCATGCTTTTTCAGTCACCGTCCAGCTGGCCTTGATGAGCTCCAAACAGATCAGCCCCACTGTCTCAGTGGGTGGGTGCACCCCTCGTGGTCCTGACTTCCTTGCTCATGTTCTCCATCTCTCAGTCCGGTGCTCCAGTGTGGGTCTCTGTCTTTATCTCCATCCATCACCAGATGAAGGTTCTATGGTGATATGCAAGATATTGGTCAGTATTGTTATAAAATAGGGTCATTTCAGGTTCCCTATTCTCAGCTGCCCAAGGAACTAACTGGGGACATCGCCTTGGGCTCCTGGGAGCCACTCTAGGTTCAAGTATCTTGCCAACCCTAAGGTGGCTCTCTTAACTAACAATTGTGCTTCCCTGCTCCCTTTTCCAACCTTCCTTTATCCCAATCATCCTGTTTCCCCAAGTTTCCCCCATCCTCCCCCTCTCACTTTTGTCTCCCCATACCCCCTTACCCCCATCCCACCCCACCCCCAAGATCCCAATTTTCTCCCTGGCAATTTTGTCTACATCCCATAGCCAAGAGGATAATTATATGTTTTTCCTTGGGTTCGCCTTCTTATTTAGCTTCTTTAGGTCCACCAATTATATACTCTGTGACCACTATTTATGGCTAGAAACCAATTATGAGTGAGTACATCCCATGTTCATCTTTTTGGGTCTGGGTTACCTCACTCAGGATAGTGTTTTCTATTTCCATCCATTTGCATGCAAAATTCGAGAAGTCATTGTTTTTAACCACTGAGTAGTATTCTAATGTGTATATATTCCATACTTTCTTCATCCATTCTTCCATTGAAGGGCATCTAGGTTGTTTCCAGGTTCTGGCTATTACAAATAATACTGCTATGAACATAGTTGAACAAATGCTTTTGTCATGTGATAGGGCATCTCTTGGGTATATTCCCAAGAGTGGTATTGCTGGGTCCAGAGGTAGGTTGATTCCGAATTTCCTGAGAAACCGAAACACGGATTTCCAAAGTGGTTGCACAAGATTGCATTCCCACCAGCAATGGATGAGGGTACCCCTTCCTCCACAGCCTCTCCAGCAAAGGCTATCATTGGCGTTTTTGATTTTAGCCATTCTAACAGGTGTAAGATGATATCTCAAAATTGTTTTGATTTGCATTTCACTGATCACTAAGGAGGTTGAGCATGACCTTAAGTGTCTTTTGGACATTTGAAATTCTTCTGATGAGAATCCTCTGTTCAGTTCAGTGCCCCATTTTTTAATTGGGTTAATTAGCATTTTGAAGTCTAGTTTCTTGAGTTCTCAATAATTTTGGAGATCAGACCTTTGTCTGTTGCAGGGTTGGTGAAGTTCTTCTCCCAGTCAGTAGGTTGCCTTTTTGTCTTAGTGACAGTGTCCTTTGCTTTACAGAAGCTTCTCAGTTTTAGTAGGTCCCATTTATTCAATGTTGCCCTTAATGTCTGTGCTGCTGGGGTTATACATAGGAAGCGATCTCCTGTGCCCATCTGTTGTAGGGTACTTCCCACTTTCTCTTCTATCAGGTTCAGTGTGTTCGGACTGATATTGAGGTCTTTGATCCATTTGGATTGAGTTTTGTGCAAGGTGATAGATATGGGTGTATTTTCATTCTTCTACAGGTTGATATCCAGTTGTGCCAGCACCATTTGTTGAAGATACTTTCTTTCCTCCATTGTATACTTTTAGCTCCTTTATCGAAAATGAGGTGATCATAGGTTTATGGGTTAAAATTCGGTTCTTCTATGCGATTTCATTGGATGACTTCTCTGTTTTTATGCCAGTACCACACTGTTTTCATTACTGTAGCTCTGTAATAGAGTTTGAAGTCGGGGATGGTAATGCCTCCAGAAGATCCTTTATTGTGTAGGATTATTTTGGCTATCCTGGGTTTTTTGTTTTTCCATATAAAATTGATTATTGTCCTCTCAAGATCTGTGAAGAATTTTGATGGGACCTTTATGGGGATTGCATTGAATCTATAAATTGCCTTTGGTAGAATTGCCATTTTTACTATTTTTATCCTCCCAATCCAAGAGCAAGGGAGATCCTTCAATTTTCGTGTAACCTCTTCAGTTTCTTTCTTCAATGCTTTAAAGTTCTTGCCAAATAGATCTTTCACTTCCTTGGTTAGAGTTACCCCAAGATATTTTATGCTATTTGTGGCTATCGTGAAAGGTGAAGCTTCTCTGATTTCCCTCTCTGCTTCCATATCCTTTGTGTATAAGAGGGCCACTGATTTTTTGGAGTTGAGCTTGTATCCGACCACATTACTAAAGGTGTTTATCAGCTGTAAAAGTTCCTTGGTGGAGTTTTGGGGGTCGCTTATGTACACTATCATATCATCTGCAAATAACGAAAGTTTAACTTCTTCTTTTCCAATTCGAATTCCCTTGATCCCCTGATGTTGTCTTATTGCTATTGCTAGAACTTCAAGCACTATATTGAAGAGATATGGCAAGAGTGGACAGCCTTGTCGTGTTCCTGAGTTTAGTGGGATGGCTTTGAGTTTCTCTCCATTTAATTTGATGTTAGCTGTCGGTTTGCGGTAAATAGCTTTTATTATATTTAGGTATGACCCTTGTATCCCTAATCTCTCCAAGACTTTTATCATAAAGGGATGTTGAATTTTGTCAAATGCTTTTTCAGCATCTAATGAAATGATCATATGGTTTTTTTCTTTCAGTTTATTTATATGATGGATTACATTGATAGATTTTCGTATGTTGAACCAGCCTTACATCTCTGGGATGAAGCCTACTTGATCATAATGGATAATTTTTCTAATGTGTTCTTGGATACGATTTGCCAGTATTTTGTTGAGGATTTTTGTGTCAATGTTCATGAGTGAGATTGGCCTGTAATTCTCTTTCCTGGTAGAGTCTTTGTGTGGTTTTGGTATCAGAGTGACTGTAGCTTCATAAAAGGAATTTGGTAATGACTCTTCTGTTTCTATATTGTGAAATACATTAAGGAGTATAGGTATTAGGTCTTCTGGAAGTTCTGGTAGAATTCTGCATTGAAGCCATCTGGTCCTGGGCTCTTTTTGGTAGGAAGGTTTTTGATAACAGATTCTACTTCTTCGCGACTAACAGGTCTATTTAGATTGTTCACCTGGTCCTGGTTTAACTTTGGTATATGGTATTTATTTATAAAAAGTGTCCATTTCTTTTACATTTTCCAGTTTTGTGGCATACAGGCTTTTGTAGTAAGATCTAGTGATTCTTTGAATTTCCTCTGTGTCTGTGGTTATGTCCCCCTTTTCATTTCTGATCTTATTAATTTGCATATTCTCTCTCTGCCGTTTAATTAGTTTGGATAGGGGTTTATCAATCTTGTTGATTTTCTCCGGGAACCAGCTTTTTGTTTCATTGATTCTTTGGATTGTTTTCTGCGTTTCTATTTTGTTGATTTCCGCCCTCACTTCGATTATTTCCAGTCTTCTACTCCTGCTAGGTGAGTCTGCTTCTTTTTTTTCTAGAGCTTTCAGGTGAGCTGTTAAGTCACCAATGTGTGCTTTCTGTGTTTTCTTTAAGTGGGCATTTAGTGCTATGAACTTTCCTCTTAGGACTGCTTTCATAGTGTCCCATAAGTTTGAGTATGTTGTTTCTTCATTTTCATTGAATTCAAGGAAGACTTTAATTTCTCTCTTTATTTCTTCCTTGATCCAGGTGTGGTTCAGTAGTTGACTGTTCAGTTTCCATGAGTTTGTAGGCTTTCTGAGGGTAGCATTGTTGTTGAATTCTAACTTTAATCCATGGTGATCTGATAAGACACATGTGATTACTAATATTTTTTTGTAACTGTGGAAGTTTGCTTTCTTACTGAGTATGTGGTCAATTTTCTAGAAGGTTCCATGAGCTGCAGAGAAGAAGGTATATTCTTTCCTATTTGGGTGGAATGTTCTATAGATGTCTGTTAAGTCCAATTGATTCATTACCTCCTTTAATTCTCTAATTTCTCTGTTAGGTTTCTTTCTTATTGACCTGTCCATTGGTTAGAGAGGAGTGTTGAAGTCTCCTACTATTAGTGTGTGCGGTTTGATGGCAGCCTTGAGTTTTAGTAATGTTTCTTTTACGTACGTGGGTGCTTTTATTTCAGGGGCATAGATATTCAGGATTGAGACTTCATCCTGATCAATTGTTCCTGTTATGAGTATAAAATGTCCCTCTCCATCTTTTCTGATTGATTTAAGTTTGAAGTCAACTTTCTCAGAAATTAGTATGGCCACACCTGCTTGTTTCTTAGGTCCATTTTTTTGATAAGCCTTTTCCCAGCCCTTTACTCTGAGTAGGTGCCTATCTTTGAGTTTGATGTGTGTTTCTTGTAAACAGCAGAATGTTGGATCCTGTTTTCGTATCCAATCTCTTAGTCTGTGCCTTTTTATAGGTGAGTTGAGCCCATTGACTTTAAGTGATATTAATGACCAGTGGTTGTTAACTCCGGTCACTTGTTTAGTAGTAGAGTTTGTGTGTTTCTCTTCTTTGAGTTGTGCTGGTGAAGGGTCTCTAGATGTGTGAGTTATTGTGGTCATTGTTGGACTCCTTGGTTAGTGATTTTCCTTCTATTACTTTCTCTAGAGCTGGATTTGTGGCTACGTATTGTTTAAATTTGTTTTTATCCTGGAGAATTTTGTTTTCTTCATTTATAGTGAACGAAAGCTTGGCTGGGTATAGTAGTCTGGGCTTGCGTCCATGGTCTTTTAGTTTCTGCAGTACATCTATCCAGGACCTTCTGGCTTTCATGGTTTCCATGAAGAAGTCCGGTGTAAGTCTGATAGGTTTGCCTTTATAAGTAACTTGACCTTTTTCCTTTGCAGCTCTTAATATTCTTCCTTTATTCTGTATGTTTTGTGTTTTCATTATTATATGGTGAAGGGATCTTTTTTTTGATCCACTCTGTTTGGTGTTCTGTATGCTTCTTGAACCTTCATAGGTACATCCTTCTTTAGGTTGGGAAAGTTTTCTTCTATAATTTTATTAAATATATTTTCTTGATCGTTGAATTGCACTTCTCCTTCTTCTACTCCAATTATTCTTAGGTTTGATCTTTTTATTGTGTCCCATATTTCCTGAATGTTTTGTGATGAGAGTTTGTTGGACTTGCTGTTTTCTTTGATCAGTGCGTTTATTTTCTCTATGTTATCTTCAGCATCTGAGATTCTTTCTTCTATCTCTTGTATTCTGCTGGTTATGCTTGTTTCTGTAATCTCTATTCGTTTACCTAAATTTTCCATGTCCAGCCAGCCCTCTGTTTGTGTTTTCTTCTTTGCCTCCATTTCAGTTTTCATGTCTTGAACTGTTTCCATTATCTGTTTGATTGTTTTTCCTTGGTTTCCTAGGGTATCATTCACTGATTTATTCAATTCTTCAAACTTTCTGTTATACTTCTCATCCATTTCTACAAGGGCATTTTTTACATGCTGTTTAAGGGCGTCGATCACTTTCATAAAGTCAAGTTTTTCTGCTTCTTCTTGATTAAGGTGTTTCTGTCCTCCTGTTGTGAGGTCGCTGTGTTCTGGTGGTTTCATATTGTTCTTCAGATTGCTGGGTGAATTCTTGCATTGGCGCCTGCCCATCTCTTCCTCAGAATGCTCCACTATGGATCTTCTTTTACAGGATCAGGTCTCCTTCCCCACTGATGTACCTTCCCAGTGATGTCACTCCCCAGTGATGGCTCTCCTAGAGCCTAGATCAGATCTCTATGCTGCTTGGGTCGCTCGTAAACAAAGGGTCTACCTTGCTTGCTGCAGGCAGTCTATTGAGACAAAGGAACTACCACCCTCCCGGTTGCCGCCCCCCCCCCATTGGGATTCAGTCCCTGTGCCTGAACAGGCTGAGCTGGGAGATGTTATGTGGCCAAAGAGGGGAGTGTGGGTTCTGGATGCAAGCTGGGTGGGATAGGAAGAGAAAGGTGGTATCAGGCATTATAGCCCCTGCAGGATGACCAGGAAGTGTAGGAGGGATGAGAAATGTCTGAGTTCCCTGTCCCAGGCTGCTGCCGAGGTCAGAAACTCACTCACCCCAATGATGTCTCTCCTGGTGCCCAGATCGGGTCTCCGTGCTGCTTGGGTAGCTCGTTAACCTATTCTGTGTTTTCAAAGTAAACATAGAATAATTATTGAAGCTTTCAGAGAAATAGACATGCTATTTTAAATGTTAAGAAAAAGTATTGCATAAAGAAGGTGTGTTTGCACAGAAAGAGTGGTCACATTGTCAGGAAGTCTCATTGTAGCCTATCCATTGTCATGACAGGTGCACAATATTTATGTTCTTATCAAGGACAATGCATGCAGAAGTATTTACTTAACTCTTATTTATTCATTCATTTAGGTTTTTGGCTTGTATCATGCCACACAATGTGCATTCAAATGATACATCATAAAAATAATCTAAAACCAGAGGCCAACATATCAGTTTCCAAAAAGAAATAGAGACATCATGTGAGAATGCTTATTTATAGGAGTTTGGCTAACAAAATCTATTGCCTTAAGCAGGTCTCTACTCGAAGCCAATTTCTATGTAGAAGTTTGCTGTAGCAGGGCAGAAAAGTCTTATGATCCAGATATTCATTGGCATCTGTGTATGAGAGAGGTAGAGATGCCAGGGAAGCTGGTGTGATTGAGTCATCGGTGAGAAAGCCATTCCTTGGACAGGGCTTCAGTGCACCTTGCCAAAACATGGCTTTTTCCATTGCTTATTTTGTATGCACTTCCCCTTCTAACACGGATCTCTGAGAGATGTATTTGTCATATTTGCTTTGGATTCTTTCTATATGTGCTAATATAACTTTGCCCACTTAACCTATAAACTCTTACATGATGTTTTTTACTTATTGGCCTCAGTTCCTAATTTTATATCCACTTTCTCATTGTAGACTCTATTGTACCTTGCTCAGATAGCATAACATGTTTTGATTATTAAATAATTTTATTATAAGAATTATACTCAGATTTCATTGATCTATGACCTCATTTAAATTTATTCTCCACACTAAAATAAACAGAATTTAATAATGTTTTGTCTGTTTTAAATAATCACTTACTCCCAATATATAAGTTAATATGTAGCTTAGTTTCATTATAGTTTTTAATAATGGACAATATTGTATTTGGAGATTAATTTTTTGTTTCTTGGAAGACTAGATGGAATAATCACACAAATACTATGTTAATTGCAATACTGTTTGGCCAATGGCTCAAGCACTTCCCAAACTTGTGCTTATATTTTAAATTAACCCATTTCTATCACTGTATATTTTACCTCAAGGCTTCTGGTTTGTTTGTTTATTTATTTATTTCCATTCAGAAATTTACACTTCCTCCCTTCCTCCCATTCCCCTCCAGCTCCCCCACGCCCCCTCCTCCCTCTCCCTCCCTCCTAAGAGAGGGCAGGGAACCCTGCCCTGTGCGAAGTCCAAGGCCCTCTCCCCCTACATTCAGTCCTAGGAAGCTTTGCATCCAAATAGACTAGGGTCCTAAAAAGCCAGTACATGCAGTAGAAACAAGTTCCAGTGCTTTTGTCAATGGCTTCTCAGTCAGCGCTTATTGTCAGCCACATTCAGAGAGTCCAGTTTGATCGCATGTTCATTCAGTCCCAATCCAGCTGGATTTGATGAGCTCCCATTAGAACAGGCACACTGTCTCGGTGGGTGGACCAACCCCTCACAGTCCAGACTTGTTGCTCATCTTCTCCCTCTTTCTGCTCTTCAACTGGACCTTGGGGGCTCAGTCCGTTGCTCTGATGAGGGTCTCTGTCTCTATCTCCATCCATCACCAGAAGAAGATTCTATAGTAATATTCGAGATAATCATCAGTGTGATAGTGGGGCAAGGCCAGTTCAGTCACCCTCTCCTCTGGTGCCCAAGGACCTAGCTGGGGACATCCCCGTGGACACCTGGGATCCCCTCTAGAGGCAAGTCTCTTGTCAACCCTAAAATGGCTCCCTTAATGTAGGTATCTTCTTCTCTGCTCCTATATCTGCCCTTCCTCCATCTCCATCATCCCACTCCCCCAAGCTCTCTCCAGTCTTTTCCTTTCTCCCTTCTCTCTCCCTATCTCCCCTTCCCCCAGTCCCACCCCCACCCCTACCCCCATCCCCATGCTCCCAACTTTTGCCTGGAAATCATGTTTGCTTTCAATTTCCAGGAGGATCTATATATGTTTTTCTTTGGGTTCACCTTGTTATTTGGTTTCTCTAGGCTTGAGAACTATAGGCTCAATGTCCTTTGTTTTGGCTAGAGTCCACTAATGAGTGAGTACATACCATATTCATATTTTTGGGTCTGGGTTATCTCACTCAGGATAGTGTTTTCTATTTCCATCCATTTGCATGCAAAATTCAAAATGTCATTATTTTTTACCACTGAGTAGTACTCTAATGTGTATATATTCCACACTTTCTTTATCCATTCTTCCATTGAGGGGCATCTAGGTTGTTTCCAGGTTCTATTACAAATAGTGCTGCTATAAACATAGTTGAATAAATGCTTTTGTAGTATGATTGGGCATCTCTTGGGTATATTCCCAAGAGTGGTATTGCTGGATCTTGAGGTATATTGAGTCCCAATTTCCTGAGAAACCGCTACACTGATTTCCAAAGTGGTTGCACAAGTTTGCATTCCCACCAGCAATGGATGAGTGTTCCTGTTACTCCACATCCTCTTGAGCATAGGCTATCAAACAAAGATTTGATCTTTGTTTGATCAGACAAAGGCTTGATCTCCAAAATATATAAAGAATTCAAGAAACTGGACATGAAAATTCTAATTAACCCAATTAAAAAATTGGGTAGTGAACTGAAAAGAGAATTCTCATCAGACGAAGTTAAAATGGCCAAAAGACACTTAAGGTCACGTTCAACCTCCTTAGCAATCAGGGAAATGCAAATCAAAACAACTTTGAGATATCATCTTACACCTGTCAGAATGGCTAAAATCAAAAACACCAATAATAGGCTTGTGTTTTGTTATCTCTTGCTTTTTTGAGACTACACAACATCTGCCTGACTCTGTTTTCTTTCCTCCTCTATCTTTCCTTGAGTTTCCTACCTTGCTATATTCTGCCCCTCCATAGGCCAAAGTAGTTTCTCTATATTAACCAATGGCAATAAAACATATCACATTATACAGAGTGATATCCCACATCAAGATATGAAATTGATAAATTTAAAATATAATCTTTTGATTTATGTGTAATATGCTTTAATTTATAAAATTATTAACATTTTGCTATAAATTTTTATCTGTACCTATTTTGGTATTTTGAGATGTTTCTCTGTGTTGCCTTGGCTGTTCAGGAACTCACTCTGTAGAACTCATAGATATCTCATAGTCTCATAGAGATCCACCCACCTTTGCCTCTTGAGTGTTTGGGATTAATGGAGTGTTTCACCTCCACCTGGATTCATTAGCACTATCTTTAAAGATGCATGAAAAAAATGTTATCAAGAGAAATCTTTATGTCAGTTATTTTTTTGTTTTTGAAAATGTAACATAACATAACTCAATGATGCTGAAATAGAGCTACTAAGATGAAAATGTCAGCTTTGCCCTCGAGTCAGTGTGATTTAAATAAGAAATGCTAGTTATTCAGACTTTGTGGGAAAAACTGATGCTTGTAGGCTTTCTTACAAGGTTTTAATTTAATACTTTTTATCACATGGAAAAAAAGAAATAAAATTAACCACAGGATTTTATAACATGATAAGTTTGTTAGCTAATTTTGTCTTGGTTTCTATAATACATTTATGTATAACTAAAGATACTCTGGTGGTGCAAGAGATTCCCACCTCTGGCTGTCATGGCCATATCAAGTATGGTTTAACTTAAGCCCAATCCTTGTTAGGTTGGGTACTAGAATGATGTAAATGAAAAAACCCCAACACACATGATTATATATTTGAGTGTTTGGTCACTAGTTGGGGAAATGTTTTGGGAGGAAGTAGGATGTGTGGCCTTTTTGGAGGTGGTATGCCACTGAGGGTGAGTTCTGAGGTTTTCAAAGCTCATGCCACAAGCACTCTTTCTCTCTCTCTGCCTCTAGATATAAGCTTATATCTGCTAATCCAGCACCACAGTTGTCTGCTTGCTGTCTGGATCCTGTCTGTGACGGTCAATGATTCACCTACTAAGTCCGTTAGGAAGCCTCCAATTAAATGTTTCCTTTTATAGGCTGCCTCAGTTGTGGTGTCTCCTCACAGCAATAGAACACCAATTATGATAGGTAAGAATTGGAGACAGAGAAATTGGGAAAAAAACCTCAGTGTTAAGTACTTGCTTAGAACATTTAAGGGCATTCCTGGACTAGATTTCTAATACCACAAGGAAAAAAACATTAAAGACAAATAGGAACTACGAGGTTTCTGCTACTTTGATGTTTTGAGTAAGGTATGTGGTCTGGATGGGGAGTTAGTAAGCAAACTTTGTCATAGCAGAGGGACTTTTCTGGTGTACAAAATAAGAGAAAAAATTTAAATGTAGTGTTTGAACATTTCAAAGACAGAGAATTTCAGAATGTGTGAGCCACGTCCTGAAAATTATATATGAAGCTGAGGGAAGAATCAAAGGACTGGGAATGCTTTCAAGTATCTGAGATGAAAATGATGACAATTGCCTAGAAATGCAGAACTAGGGGAGCAGGAAGCAGACTGAAGAGAGCCACTTGAGTCCATTCTTTCTTCTATCGAGAGAATTATTTTTTTGTCATATACACTACACTTTAATATTTTCATAATGAAGTTTCAATTTTTTTGACAGTTTCATGCTTCATACAAAGCACAGTGATGTAGACAGAAAGCTCTTCCTCATCGCACCCTGTCCCTGTGGAAGAGTTTCTTTTCCACTGATTACCAAATAATCACCCAAAGGAAAACATGTTATGTATAATAGTTTGGTCAATGGTTTAGGCTTCTTATTGACTAGCTCTAACTATAAATTAACCCATTTCTATTAGTTTGTATTTTACCATGAGGATTGTGGCTTGCAGACAATGTTTGGACCTCTTTCTCCTGTTCGGCTACAAGGCATATCCTCGATATTCTCTCTGTATCTTTATCTGGACTTCCTACCTAGCTATATTTTGCCTGTCTATTGGCCAAAACAATGTTGTTCATCAACCAATAAAAGGAACACATATACAGAAGGACATCCCACATCATTGTGATCCTATTCACCCCTCAGTGGCATAGCCAATATCATTCTTATCTAACTCATAACTGAACACCTTTTTTTTCCGGGCTAGGCACCCTCTTGCTCTTATCTCATTTCCTTTTTTTCTTTTCTTTACTTATTTCTTCTTTCTCTCTCTCATTCTCTCTCCTCCATTTCACCTGTTTTTGTGCAGCCCTCATCAACTAGACATAGTTCCTTTGTGTCCGTGACTGTAATGACCATGCCATATCCAGAAAATGATGCTTACCTTTACTTCTCCTCATACCTCACTTACCTTCATCCCTTCTAATGTTTTATCCCCTCCTCTGTAATGTGTCCTAGGATTCAAAGGAGTTGACAATAGTTTTCTATTTAGATTTAAGTCGTTAATGGTTACTTACTTTTATATTTTACCATACGAGATATTGCCTTGACATCATCTACTACCAAAAGAGGCTTCTCTGACCAAGTCTGAGAGCTGCATTAGTCTATTAGTTCAAAGAACATTCGGAAGGCAGTTTAACGACTTGTTCATTTAGAAAAATAACAATATTAGATCACCACATATAGTTTTGAACAGACATACATTCTTTCTGAGGAGTGGGCCTGAGAGCCAGTAAAAGAGAGGTTGGTTACCCATATCATCAATGCCACTTTTGTACCATTGGAAATACCTTGTTAGGTAGTTCAATATAATAATACATAGGATAATATGGAATGTATTATGTGGAAAACAGAGTACAAATGAAGACAAGAGAGAAGAATTGAATCGAACAAATAAAAATGCTTTTTAATGGAAAAGGGATACATTTTTACTTAGACATAGAACCATACAGGAGTTGTAGATGAAACCAAAGGTGACTTCAAAGAAAATATTTTTAAAAAGGCTTTTGAATTATATCTACCAAAGAAATATATATGTATATAGAGAGAACATTAAAATCTCAGGATATGAGTAAGAATTTTATACGCATCACCACATAAAACACTTCAGGTTCTTTGCTTATCAAGCAGAATGCCTACTCTATTTTGCAAGCCTGGGTTTGAATATTGTCTTTGTAATAGAGAATACAGACACTGGAGAACACCAGGCTTCTAGACACACAGGAAAATCGCATTAGAGAGAAATGTATTCTGTGTTTTGTTTCATGGTTTTCATGACTTGCAAGATGATTACAGCTGTTGGGGAGCAAGACCTAAACACTAAACTTAAATATGGCCAAACTTTAAATAAATCCATTTTTTTAAAATTTCTTTGGAAGGTGTTAGTTTTTATAGCTGTATACAGTGACCTGTTTTTTTTTTGATTTTTTTTTATTGAAAAAAAATTTTTTTCGCCTCCTCCCAGCCTCCCATTTCCCTCCCCCTCCTCCCACTCCTCCCACCTCTCCCCACTCCTTTCCCCCTCCCCACACTCCTCTCCCCCTCCCTCTCCAGCCTGAAGAGCAGTCAGGGTTCCCTGCCCTGTGGAAAGTCCAAAATCCTCCCCCCTCCATCCTGGTCTAGGAGGGTGACATCCAAACTGGCTAGGCTCCCACAAGGCCAGAACATGAAGTAGGAAGAAAACCCCATGCCATTGTCCTTGGCTTCTCATCAGCCCTCATTGTCCGCCATGTTCAGAGAGTCCGGTTTTATCCCCTGCTTTTTCAGTCACAGTCCAGCTGGCCTTGGTGAGCTCCCAATAGATCAGCTTCACTGTCTCGGTGGATGGGTGCACCTCTCGTGGTCCTGACTTCCATGTTCATGTTCTCCCTCTTTTCTGCTCCTCATTGGGACTTTGGGAGCTCAGTCTGGTGCTCCAGTGTGGGTCTCTGTCTCTATCTCCATCCATCGCTAGATGAAGGTTCTATGGTGATACGCAAGATATTCATCAGTATGGCTATAGGATAGGGTCATTTCAGGTTCCCTATCCTCAGCTGCCCCAGGAACTAACTGGGGACATCGCCCTGGGCACCTGGGAGCCCCTGTAGGTCCAAGTCTCTTGCCAACCCTAAGATGGCTCCATTAATTAAGTTATGTGATTCCATGCTCCCCTATCCAGCCTTCCTTTATCCCAATCATCCCGTTTCCCCAAGTTCCCCCCACCCTCCCCTTCTCCCTTTTCTCTCCCCATCTCCCCTTACCCCTCTCCCACCCCACCCCCAAGATCCCAATTTTTTGCCCGGCATTCTTGTCTACTTCCCATAACCGGGAGGTTAGCTATATGTTTTTCTTTGGGTTCAACTTCTTATTTAGCTTCTTTAGGATATCAAATTGTAGACTCAATGACATTTATTTATGGCTAGAAACCAAGTATGAGTGAGTACATCCCATGTTCATCTTTTTGGGTCTGGGTTACCTCACTCAGGATAGTGTTTTCTATTTCCATCCATTTGCATGCAAAATTCGAGAAGTCATTCTTTTTTACCGCTGAGTAGTACTCTAATGTGTATATATTCCACACTTTCTTCATCCATTCTTCCACTGAAGGACATCTAGGCTGTTTCCAGGTTTTGGCTATTACAAATAATGCTGCTATGAACATAGTTGAACAAAAGCCCTTGTCATATGATCGGGCTTCTCTTGGGTATATTCCCAAGAGTGGCATTGCTGGGTCCAGGGGTAGGTTGATCCTGAATTTCCTGAGAAACCGCCACACTGATTTCCAAAGTTGTTGCACAAGTTTACATTCCCACCAGCAATGGATGAGGGTACCCCTTTCTCCACAACCTCTCCAGCAAGGGCTATCATTGTTGTTTTTTTCTGATGGGTGTAAGATGATGTCTCAAAGTTGTTTTTTTTTTAAATATTTATTTATTTATTATGTATACAATATTCTGTTGGCGTGTATGCCTGAAGGCCAGAAGAGGGCACCAGACCTCATTACAGATGGTTGTGAGCCACCATGTGGTTGCTGGGAATTGAACTCAGGACCTTTGGAAGAGCAGGCAATGCTCTTAACTGCTGAGCCATCTCTCCAGCCCCAAAGTTGTTTTGATTTGCATTTCCCTGATCGCTAAGGAGGTTGAGCATGACCTTAAGTGTCTTTTGGCCATTTGAACTTCTTCTGTTGAGAATTCTCTGTTCAGATCAGTGCCCCATTTTTTAATTGGGTTAATTAGCATTTTAAAGTGTAGTTTCTTGAGTACTTTATATATTTTGGAGATCAGACCTTTGTCTGTTGCAGGGTTGGTGAAGATCTTCTCCCAGTCAGTGGGTTGCCTTTTTGTCTTAGTGACAGTGTCCTTTGCTTTACAGAAGCTTCTCAGTTTCAGTAGGTCCCACTTATTCAATGTTGCCCTTAATGTCTGTGCTGCTGGGGTTATACCTAGGAAGCGATCGCCTGTGCTCATCTGTTGTAGGGTACTTCCCACTTTTTCTTCCATCAGGTTCAGTGTGTTCAGATTGATATTGAGGTCTTTGATCCATTTGGACTTGAGTTTTGTGCATGGTGATAGATACGGGTCTATTTTCATTCTTCTACAGGTTGACAACCAGTTGTGCCAGCACCATTTGTTGAAGAGGCTTTCTTTCTTCCATTGTATACTTTTAGCTCCTTTATCAAAAATCAGGTGTTCATAGGTTTGTGGGTTAAAATCCGGGTCTTCTGTATGATTTCATTGGTCGACTTCTCTGTTTTTATGCCAATACCACACTGTTTTCATTACTGTAGCTCTGTAATAGAGTTTGAAGTCAGGGATGGTAATGCCTCCAGAAGTTCTTTTATTTTATAAGATTGTTTTGGCTATCCTTGTTTTTTTGTTTTTCCACATAAAGTTGATTATTGTCCTCTCAAGATCTGTGAAGAATTTTGATGGGACCTTGATGGGGATTGCATTGAATCTATAAATTGCTTTTGGTAAGATTGCCATTTTTACTATGTTGATCCTCCCAATCCAAGAGCAAGGGAGATCCTTCCATTTTCTGGTATCCTCTTCAATTTCTTTCTTCAATGCTTAAAGTTCTTGTCAAATAGATCTTTCACTTCCTTGGTTAGAGTTACCCCAAGATATTTTATGCTGTTTGTGGCTATCGTGAAAGGTGATGCTTCTCTGATTTCCCTCTCTGCTTCCATATCCTGGTTTTTTGGAGTTGATCTTGTATCCTGCCACATTACTAAAGGTGTTTATCAGCTGTAGGAGTTCTTTGGTAGAGTTTTTGGGGTCGCTTATGTACACGATCATATCATCTGCAAATAACGAAAGTTTAACTTCTTCCTATCCAATTCCAATCCCCTTGATCCCCTGATGTTGTCTTATTGCTATTGCTAAAACTTCAAGCACTATATTGAAGAGGTATGGAGAGAGTGGACAGCCTTGGCGTGTTTCTGATTTTAGTGGGATGGCTTTGAGTTTCTCTCCATTTAATTTGATGTTAGCTGTCGGTTTGCGGTAAATAGCTTTTATTATATTTAGGTATGACCCTTGTATCCCTAATCTCTCCAAGATTTTTATCATAAAGGGATGTTGAATTTTGTCAAATGCTTTTTCAGCATCTAATGAAATGTTCATATGGTTTTTTTCTTTCAGTTTATTTATATGATGGATTACATTGATAGATTTTCGTATGTTGAACCAGCCTTGCATCTCTGGGATGAAGCCTACTTGATCATAATGGATAATTTTTCTAATGTGTTCTTGGATACGATTTGCCAGTATTTTGTTGAGGATTTTTGCGTCGATGTTCATGAGTGAGATAGGCCTGTAATTCTCTTTCGTGGATGAGTCTTTGTGCGGTTTTGGTATCAGAGTGACTGTAGCTTCATAAAAGGAATTTGGCAATGACTCTTCTGTTTTTATATTGTGGAATACATTAAGGAGTACAGGTATTAGGTCTTCTTGGAAGTTCTGGTAGAATTCCGCATTGAAACAGTCTGGTCCTGGGCTTTTTTTGGTAGGGAGGTTTTTGATAACAGTTTCTAATTCTTCGCTACTGACCGGTCTATTTAGATTGTTCACCTGGTCCTGGTTTAACTTTGATAAATGGTATTTATCTAAAAAAGTGCCCATTTCTTTTACATTTTCCAGTTTTGTGGCATACTGGCTTTTGTAGTAAGATCTAATGAGTCTCTGAATTTCCTCTGTGTCTGTGGTTATGTCCCCCTTTTCATTTCTGATCTTATTAATTTGCATATTCTCTCTCTGCCGTTTGATTAGTTTGGATAGGGGTTTATCAATCTTGTTGATTTTCTCCAGGAACCAGCTTTTTGTTTCATTGATTCTTTGGATTGTTTTCTGTGTTTCTATTTTGTTGATTTCAGCCCTCAGTTTGATTATTTCCAGTCTTCTACTCCTCCTAGGTGAGTCTGCTTCTTTTTTTTCTAGAGCTTTCAGGTGAGCTGTTAAGTCACCAATGTGTGCTTTCTTTGTTTTCTTTAAGTGGGCACTTAGTGCTATGAACTTTCCTCTTAGGACTGCTTTCATAGTGTCCCATAAGTTTGAGTAGGTTGTTTCTTTATTTTCATTGAATTCAAGGAAGACTTTAATTTCTTTCTTTATTTCTTCCTTGATCCAGGTGAGGTTCAGTAGTTGACTGTTCAGTTTCCATGAGTTTGTAGGCTTTCGAGGGGTAGCATTATTGCTGAATTCTAACTTTAATCCATGGTTATCTGATAAGACACAGGAGGTTACGAATATTTTCTTGTAACTTTGGAAGTTTGCTTTGTTACCGAGTATGTGGTCAATTTTCAAGAAGGTTCCATGAGCTGCAGAGAAGAAGGTATATTCTTTCCTATTTGGGTGTAATGTTCTGTAGATGTCTGTTAAGTCCATTTGATTCATTACCTCCATTAATTCTCTTATTTCTCTGTTAGGTTTCTGTCTGATTGACCTGTCCATTGGTGAGAGAGGAGTGTTGAAGTCTCCTACTATTAGTGTGTGCGGTTTGATGGCAGCCTTGAGTTTTAGTAATGTTTCTTTTATGTACGTGGGTGCTTTTAGATTAGGGGCATAGATATTTAGGATTGAGACTTCATCCTGATGAATTGTTCCTGTTATGAGTATAAAATGTCCCTCTCCATGTCTTCTGATTGATTTAAGTTTAAAGTCAACTTTGTTAGAAATTAGTATGGCCACACCTGCTTGTTTCTTAGGTCCATTTGCTTGATAGATCTTTTCCCATCCCTTTACTCTAAGTAGGTGCCTGTCTTTGTGGTTGAGGTGTGTTTCTTGTAAACAGCAGAATGTTGGATCCTGTTTTCGTATCCAATCTCTTAGCCTGTGCCTTTTTATAGGTGAGTTGAGTCCATTGACATTAAGTGATATTAATGACCAGTGGTTGTTAACTCCGGTCACTTTTTTAGTAGTAGAGTTTATGTGTTTCCCTTCTTTGAGTTGTGCTGGTGAAGGGTCTCTAGATGTTTGAGTTATTGTGGTCATTGTTGGACTTCTTGGTTAGTGATTTTCCTTCTATTACTTTCTGTAAGGCAGGATTTGTGGCTACGTATTGTGTAAATTTGTTTTTATCCTGGAAAATTTTGTTTTCTCCATTTATAGTGAACGAAAGCTTGGCTGGGTATAGTAGTCTGAGCTTGTATCCCTGTTCTTTTAGTTTCTGCAGTACATTTATCCAGGACCTTCTGGCTTTCATGGTTTCCATAGAGAAGTCCGGTGTAAGTCTGATAGGTTTGCCTTTATAAGTAACTTGACCTTTTTCCTTTGCAGCTCTTAATATTCTTTCTTTATTCTGTATGTTTTGTGTTTTGATTATTATATGGCGAGGAGATGGTTTTTTTTTTTTTTGGTCCAGTCTATTCGGTGTTCTGTATGCTTCTTGAACCTTCAAAGGAATATCTTTCTTTAGATTGGGAAAGTTTTCTTCTATAATTTTATTAAATATTTTTCTAGACCGTTGAGCTGTACTTCTTCTCCTTCTTCTATCCCAATTATTCTTAGGTTTGGTCTTTTTATTGTGTCCCAGATTTCCTGAATGTTTTGTGATGAGAATTTGTTGGCTTTGCTGTTTTCTTTGATCAGTGTGTTTATTTTCTCTATGGTATCTTCAGTGTCTGACACTCTTTCTTCTATCTCTTGTAATCTGTTGGTAGTACTTGTCTCAGTAGTTCCTGTTCCCTTACCCAGATTTTCCATCTCCATCCTTCCCTCGGTTTGTGTTTTCTTCAATACTTCCATTTCATTCTTCAAGTATTGAACCGCTTCCCTTACCTGTTTGATTGCTTCTTCTTGTTTCTCTTGGTTTTCTTGGGTATCTTTGAGCGATTTATTCATTTCCTCTACCTTTTTGTTTGTAATCTCTAATTGTTTATGGCAGTTTTTTACCTCCTGTTTAAGGTCTTCTATTATTTTCATATAATTCACTTTTGAGTCGATTTCTTCTAATTCTTCTGGAGTTGGGTGTACAGTTCTTCTTGTTTTGGGATCCCTGGATTCTGGTGATGTCATGTTGCTTTTCAGGTTGTTAGAGGAATTCTTGCATTGGCGCCTTCCCATCTCTTCCTTCAAATGGAGCCAGGAGAGGCCTGGTGTCTTGGTCCAGTATTTGCTGTGACTGACTCTCTGGGTGTTTCTCTTCAGTGTAAAACAGGAACCGTCCTGTCCTGATGGAACTCCTCAGCACCTAAACAGGGCCGCCTGGTAGCCCAATAATCCGGGGACAAAAGGAAGAAAGTGGCAGGCAGGGCGGAGTCCAGGAGAGCACAGTAGATCCAGGAGAACAAGCTGGAGCTGCCCGGGCTCCCTTACTGGGGACCTTGAGGCCTGCCAGGCCGGCAGGCACTCACTGCTCTGCGTGGGTAGCCTTAGTGTAGGAGCTTAAAACTGTTCTTGAGCACTGGTCCTAGCTTACAGCAGGGCAGGGTTGGGGGGAGGGTGCTGGGGGGCTGGGTCGTGAGTAAGAAAGAAGGGCCTGCAGAAGGAGCTGGGGAAGGGGGGTCTGTGCTCTCTTTGGGGACAGACCGCCCCGGATAGCACACACTCACCCGTCCAGATGGAACTCCTCAGCACCTAAACGACAGTGACCTGTTTTTAAAAATGTTTTTATTGAGCTATATATGAGCTATATATTTTTCTCTGCTCACCTCTTTTCCTACCCTCTCCCTTTCTATCCTTTCCTGTGATTCCCATGCTCTTAAATTACTTGAGAGAGCTTGTCTTTTTCTACTTCCCTCATTGGTTAGATTCATGTATGTCTCTATTAGGGTCCTTTTTGTTGTCTAGGTTCTCTGTGATCGTGAATTGTAGGCTAGTTTTTCTTTGCTTTGTATCCAAAAGTCATTTTGAGTGACTACATTTATATTTGCCTTTCTGGGCCTGGGTTATTTCACTCAATATGATTTTTTTCTAGATCCGTTCATCTGCCTACAAATTACAAGGTGTCATTATTTTTTTCTGCTGAATAGTATTCTACTGTATAAATGTACCACAGTTTCCTTATCCATCCTTCAAGTCAAAAGGCACTTAGGTTGTTTCCAAGTTCTGGTCAAACAATGCTGTTATAAACATAGTTGAGCACATGTCCTTGTTGTATGACTGAGTATCCTTTGGGTATATACCCAAATATAGTATTGCTGGGTCTTAAAGTATGTCTAAATGGAGAGAAACTCAAATCAATCCCACTGAAATCAGGAACCAGACAAGGCTGTGTACTCTCTCTGAATCTATTTAATATAGTACTTGAGGTTCTAGCTAGAGCAATAAGACAAAAAATAGATCAAGGGGTTACAAGTCAGAAAATAAGTCAAACTCTCACTATCTGCTAATGAAGGTGGTAGTTTTACAATGATAAGTGGAAAGTTACAGAATTTCGACCCATAGAAGAAACCTAATGTTAGGTACTAGAGCATTATCAGTATGCCTTAAGAGAAGATACTTTGGAGCCATGGGGATATGGAGATGTAATGGACAATCTTTACTGTCATCTTGACTATATTCAGAATCACCTAGGAAACATATTTCTAAGTGCATGCCAATGATTTCAGGGTGACTTAACTGAACAGGGAAGATAATATGAAGTTTGTGAAAGAATGGATTTGTTTCTAAAAACCTTATGGTATATTATTTTAGAGTTATCACTGTTCAGATGAATCATTTAATCACACTCCATTCTTGTATGTATTTTGTTATTTATTTTTCTGATTATCTCTAAGTTTAGATATTATATTTTATTCCATTTTATGTGTGCAAGTTTTCCCTAATGTATGGGTGTTATCAGACTTTTTATAATAAATGACAAGATTAAGACATGGCTTAAGTGAATGATATTGAGAATAAGCTTTTAGTAACTAACTTCTTTTCATGTTACTTTGAATAGACCTGATTTTATATGTCAGATGTTAAATGAAAGGGCAAACTTTAAAGATACAATGCTAAATACTGTTTAAGAGCTGGGTTTTTCATGGTTTCCAGAATAAAAGAAAATGAATGAACACAATGAGAAATTATATTTCCAGGTTGTAGCGTTGAACACAAACTAACACTTTCCTTTCACTGTTTTTTTTTTTCATTTTAATCAGAGATTTGGTTGTCTACCTCCACTCAATAATTAATTAATTGATACAACATATATGCATGTATCTGACTATCAAATTTGAGGGAAATTAAGAACAGTTAATGAATGATGTTTCTCTTATAAATTGCCTCACTCAAATATAGTTTATGTTGGGGATGTTTTTTAAGGCTGTTTATCTGTTGCCTTTTGTCTGCATTGGGAGAGACTGATGTGGTGTAGGAGTTCCTTTTGTCTTTGTGTTGCTTTCACTAGTTAATAAAAAAAAAACTTCTTTGGTCCTCTTGATAGGGCAGAACTTAGGTAGGTGGGAAAAACTAAAAGGCATGCTAGAAGGAGGCAGAGTAAGAGAGAGCAATGCCGTGGAGCTGCCAGAGACAGACATGCTAAATCTTTCCTGATAAGCCACTGCCACATGCTAATATACAGATTAATAAAAATGGGTTAAATCAATATGTGAGAGTTAGCCAATAAGAAGCTAGAGCTAATGGGCCAAGCAATGGTTTAATTGATACAATTTCTGTGTGGTTATTTTGGGGCTAATCTAGGCGGGTGGCCGGGACGAACAAGCGGGCTCTCTCTTTGCAACAGTGATGTGATGTTAATTCTTAGGTAAATGCTCTTGCTCAAGTATGAATTTATTGACACCAGTGTGGCTAAAAGTAAATCATGTGATTCTAGCAACTATTAATTTCATATATGGTACCATTCCATATAATAAAACACTTTGTAATTTACTTCACGCTTGCTTTATGTTTGAAGAAAATAATAATGATTAATTTTCACTCTAAGAAAAATTCAGAAATCTTAGCAGTTGCAGACAAAGCAATCAGAGAATTCTCTGAATCCCTTGGAAAGTTTCCCCTCAGAGATATTGTCTTATAGAAGAGCTGATCCTAATATTTGCATTCTTTGGGGGAGGAAAACAACATTGTTACTCAATGTTCCAAAATGGGAGATGAATCACAATCATGTCTTGAGTTTTTTTTCACTGAGGATGAGTTTTTGTTGAGTCCTTGGAACAATGTCATAGATCCTGTTATGAAATGGTAGAAACCCACTACCCAATGAAGGCATTAGAGAGTCACCAAAACTTTGTGCATTACTCCAGAGACACAACTTAGAATATTCCATCAATTGTTTGTCTCTGAAAAAAAAAAAAGACAACAAAAATTATCACAGAACTCAGAAAACATCCCTATTGTGAAAATGCTGGAGAAAGTTGATTTGGAGGGAGTTGATTCAGAAGGAAAATAAAAATTACAAATTCTATGTAGTTTCCTAATACAACCGAAGTGTCCAAAGTAATTAGCCACATAGAGACAATTTCTGGCATGGTACACAATTACTATAAAATAGAATAGTAACAGACTAATATGGAAAATCATTTAAACTAAAAACTGCAGTGTGTCAAGAGTTACTGCAACTATTAGTTGGAAAGTAAATGCAGAAGAGAGTTGTAAACCATGAGATTGTAGGTTGCTATCTTTTTGGTCTGATTACTAGTAAGTTACACCAAAAACTATTTGAGCATCAAAGAAAAACTAACATGAATATTGAGAATGCATTATCATTTTGAAAATATCATGCTAAGAATATCCAGTGTTAAGAAAATTCTCATCTGAAGTAGTGATGCTACTACAGTTCAGAAGAGTCAAACTCTTAAAGGTTTAGTTATTGAAGATGGCTGTCATGGATGAGTCTCAAATTTCTTTGTAAGCTATATTCCAGCTCTATCAGACTGTCCTTCCTATGTTAGGGAAGAGCCAATTAAATGGAGGTATTTGCCTTCTTAAAAAATTCCCTACTCACCAACTGGGATATTTACTGATGAATAGTAAAGTTCTAACATTGGAAATATCCCTAAAGAGTGGTAACAAAGAGTAGGCCAAGCACTTCATGGAGAAGACAATCATATTTAAGACCCAGGAAGAGTCTCTGGCTTCCTGCTTTCCACACTTTTCTAAGAAATGTGCAGCTATTGAGGCTTCAATTGGAACAACACATGATTTCCTAAGAAACTAAACTACAGGGTGTTATGCCATATTGTAGCTTTCTTTGCAATATGTTACTATTTGAAAATTATTTCTTGTCCCCAAAGATATAATTTGACTAGAATATTTACTCTTTGGTGAATTTGTTAGTAACTAACAAATAGCAAATATAAAGAGCAAAATGTAAATTGAACTTACATTCTTTGACAAAAATACCCAGCTACCCCTTTGGTAAATTTTATAGTTGTAGAAGGCAGAAGGCTATCTCAGGCCCTAAAGCTGCAGCTATGAAATCAGCAGGAAGCAATGAAAAAACAACTAGTTCATGCAGGCCATTCTTCTATTCACTGCAGGAGTGGTCTAAGTGGTGCTGTTAATGAGCCTGGCAGTCTCTTACATACCCTACAGTGGGGTATTCTACTGTTCTTTCAATGCCATCTACCTACATTACAAAACTTAAATTGTTCTTGTTTGGCTTTTCTGTAAAGGACAATAAAGAATGTTGGCAAATATTGTTACTTATGTAGTTGGATTCATTCTACTTATCTGACATTTTTTTCTTTGACCATAAGATATTATTTTGAGATGGAAAAGTATTTCTTACTATATCTAATTCTTGCCTCCTCCAGTTGGCTACTAAGATTGAAATGGCGCTTTTTTTGGTTTGTTTCTGTGTATTCATTTGTCTATAAGTTATAAGTGCCTTTGATGCTTGAAAAATGATTATGACAGAAATCTATGAGCAGTCCAACAATTCTATAACCAAAGTAAGATATATATATTGTTCTGTCTCTGGAGAGAAGATGTATCTAGATGCAATTTCTCTCACATATATAGGTTTTAGTTGATCACATTTAGAAGAATAATTAGCAAACACCATTAAAAATTATTATTATCCCTAAGAGGCATGCCATGTTTTTAAAAGGAAAATGAAGTAGAAATGGATGTAGGGAAGAGGGAAGGTTGGGGGAGGGACTGGGAAAGTAGGAGGGAGAGAAAACTGAGGTCAAGATGTAATGTATGAGAGAATAATCAAGGGGGAAAAAGAAGTGCCCTCAAACATAGTTAATTGTAATTAGTTTAATTAATTCTTACTGTAATCCTTTATGTACAAATGTTTCATATATAAGAAAATTTGAGTGTGAATAGGTTCTTTTTTTTCCTCTTAGGGTTACCATGAAGTCTATGTACTAGATATAGGTATAAAACTTTGATTTGACTTTAGCACGCAGTAGAAATGCTCTCTTGAATCTAAAGATTTTAGTGGAACTGGTGTAAGTTTCCATTTAATTCGATGTTAGTTATAGGATTTATGTAAATTGGCTTTATTATTTTTAGGTATGTTCCTTTGATCTCTAATTTCTCTAGTACTTTTATTATAAGGGGTGTTGGATTTGGTTAAAAGCTTTTTCTGAATCTAATGAGATGATTTTTTAGTGTTTTCCTTTCAGTCTATTTATATGATGGATAAATATGTTGACCCAACCATGCATCTCTGGGATGAAGCTTATTTGGTCATAGTGGATGATCTTCTTGATATGTTCTTGAATTCAGTTTACAAGTATTTTATTGAATATTTTTGCATCTAAAATGTTCATAAAGGTAACTGGTCTGTAATAATTACTCTTTGTTGAGTTTTTTTTTTGTGGTTTGGATAGTAAATAACTGTTGCCTCATGAAATGAAGTGGACAGTGTTCCTTTTGTTCCTATTTTGTGGAATATTTGAGGAGTTGACATTAACTCTTTTTTGAATGTTTGAAAGAATAAAATTGTCTGACCATGTGCTCATTTTGTTAGGATTATTAATGACCACTTCTCTTTTATTAGGGGTTCTGTTTAAATTGTTTATCTGATCTCCATTTAACATTGGTAAGTGTTATCTATTGAGAACAGTATTTATTTATTTGTTAGTTAGTTAGTTTGTTTAGATTGTCCAATTTGATGGTAAGCAGTTAAAGTGTGCCCTTATGATGCTAGAATTCCTTGTTGCCTGTTGTTATGTCTGCTCTTTCACTTCTGATTTTTAAAATTTGGATATTTTCTTTCTGTCTTTTAGTTACCTTTTTAAGCAAGGCTTTGGTTATCTTGTTGATTTTCACAAAGAACCAACTCTTCATTACCTTGATTCTTTGTATTATTTTCTTTGTTTTTATATTATTGATTTCAGCCCTCAGTTTGTTTCTTGTTATCTACTCCTTTTTAGTGTGCTTACTTTCTTTTGTCCTAGAACTTTAAGGTATGATTTTAAGTTGATAAGTTGTCCCTTTTTTTTTGTAGATACTTAGTGCTATTTGCTGTGCTCTTGACACTGCTTTCATTTCACTGTGTCACAAAAACACCAGTATGATAGGGTATTCATTTCTATTGTAAGCTTTCTGTAGTTTGTTATTGTTGATATCCATTTTTTTCCCTGTGGTTGTCTGATGGGATATAGGGAGTAATTTCTGTTTTCTTGTATTTGCTGATATTTGCTTTGTGTCTCAGTATGTGGTCAGTTTGGGACAAAGTGTCATCAAGTACTAAGTAAGTCTATTCTTTTGTTTTGGGGTGGAATGTTCTGTAAATATTTATTGGTCTCATTTGGAGTATAGCATCATGTAGTTCCTGGATTTCTGTTTACTGTTTGTCTGGATGACCCATCTCTTGGTCAAATTGGGTATTGAAGTCTCCCACTATCTATGTGTGAGGATCAACATGCAAATTAAAATAGTGGTATTTCTTTTCCCTACCTGTTCTCATTAATTTTGGTTTTGAGTCTATTTTGTAAGGTATTAAAATAGCTACTGTAGCTTGTTTCTTAGGCCAATTTTCTTAGAATACCTTGCTGAACACTTTACTCTGAGTTAATGTCTACACTTGATGTTGTGTTGTGCTTCTTCTATGTAGCAGAAATTTGGTTCCTGTTTCCATATCTCATTGTTAATCCATATCTTTTTTTGTGTGAGAAATTGAGGTCATTGATAATGAAAGATATCAATGACCAATGATTGTTAATTCCTGCTTTTTACTTGTTCTTAATGGTGACGGTGGTGGTGGTGGTGGTGGTGGTGGTGGTGGTGGTGTGTGTGTGTGTGTGTGTATCTCTTCTTTTGGACTTGAAAGTTTGAGAATATTTATTTTCTGTATTTTCATGTGAGTAGTCAATTTCCTTGGTTTGAATTTTTCCTTCTTGCACCTTCTGTAAGGTTGAACTTGAAAATAGATATTTAAATCTAATTTTTCACAGAATTTCTTATTTTATTCATCTATGATGGTTGAAACTTTTTATGGGTTTAGTTATCTAGACTGACATTTGTAGTCTCTTGGAGTCTGCAGTACATCTGCCCAAACTCTATTGACTTTTAAAGTCTCTATTGAAAGTTACAGTATAATTCTAACAGGTATGTATTTATATGTTACTTGGGTCTTATTTTGCAGTTTTTAATATTCTTTCTTTGGTATACATGTTTAATGTTTGATTATTATGTGATGAGGGGGTCTTTCTTTATTTTCTGGTGTATTCTATTTTGTGTTCTGTATGCTTCTTCTACCTTGATAAGTATTTTCTTATTTAGTTAGGAAAAGTTTCTAGTATGATTTGTTGAAAATATTTTCTGAGCCTTTGAGCTGATATTCTTCTTTATGTATATTCATATTATTCACATGTCTGGACTTTCACAGTGTCCCAGATTTCCCGGGTGTTTTATGTCAGAAGTTTTTAGAATTAACCTTTTCTTTAAGTGATGTATTTATTTTTTCATCATACTTTCAATGCCTGAGATTCTCTCTTCCATCTTTTGCATTCTTTTGGTGATACTTCATTCTGTACTTTCTGTTTGCTAATCTAGGTTTCATTTTCAGAATCTCTTCTTGTCATGCAAACTTATTGCTTCTTTTTCTATTTTCAGGACTTTGTTCATTTTGTACAACTGCTTGTTTTTTCTTGGCTTTCTTTAAAAGGTTTACTAATTTCTTCCAAATGTTTTTTTGTGTTTTCTGGATTTCTTTAGTGGATTTATTCATTTCATATTTAAAGACTTGTATATATCTTCCTAAAGTTGGTTTTAAGGTTTTGTGCTTCAGCAATGCGTTTTGTGGTAGTTTACCAGTGTTTTGGTGGAAAGAAATTACCCTGGCTGTTATTGATTATGTTATGATTCTGGTGTCTGTGTATCTTGATTTGGGGTGATTTTCGGTCTAAGAGTTAATGTCTGTGTTTGTCTTTGTTCGGTTGGTGTTTTGTTTTCTGCTGTTTGTTTCTTTTCTTCATTGTCAGAGAGCATGTTAGTTAAGTATTGTCTGTTTTACTGACCAGCTTGACTGTTGTTTTCATGGGGAATATTTTCAGGTGTTGGAGGCTGGGTTGCAGGGAGGTCTGAGGGAGATGGGCTCTTCCAGCACTAGGAGTATCCCTGAGAATTGAATCTGGTAAAACAAAGAGTGGAGAAGGTTTGCAGGCAACCTACCTGTTCCAGTAACAGGTGTGGCAAATTTTTGGGCAGAGGATGTCTTGTCTGATCAAGTTTTGGACTCAGACACAGGGATGAAGTGGAGAGGAAAAACACTGATATGGAACTGGGGTGATATGTCAGATATGTGATCTAAGAAATACACAGGAGGTGTGGATACAGGAGATAGGAAGCTGTAGCTCTTGTTCTGTTGTATCACTGGGAAGTGGGCATGGGGTAAAATATAGTCTTCATTTAAAGAAAACCATGTTTTCTACTTGCCTCTAGACAACTGCTTAAAGTACTAAAAAATAATTTGGCTCCTTTTGCTGACTTTCTTTTGCATAGCTAAGTATACATGTGGTGTGGGACAATTTTGTATTCTGTCAATTATGGTTTAAATAAATGCTGATTGGCCAGCAACCAGACAGGAAGTAGA
>JABTXL010016972.1:9065912-9169624 GCA_025134845.1 Neodon shergylaensis | reverse complement strand
CTGAATAAGCATGGGATAAAACCGGACTCTCTGAACATGGTGGACAATGAATGCTGATGAGAAGCCAAGGACAATGGCACTAGGTTTCGATCCTACTGCATGAACTGGCTTTGTGGGAGCCTAGGCTGTTTGGATACTCACCTTCCAGGACCTGAATGGAGTGGGGAGGACCTTGGACTTCCCACAGGGCAGGGAATTCAGACTGGACTGCTCTTCAGACTTGAGAGGGAGGGGGAATGGAGTAGGGGGAGGAGGAGAGGAGTGGGGAGATGGGGGGAAGAGTGGAGGGAGAGGGAGGGAAATGGGAGGCCGGGAGGAGGCAGAAATTTTTTTTCAACAAAAAAATAAATAAATTAAAAAAAGAACAACAACAACAAAAAGCAAAGAAAGAAAAAAATAAATCTAAAACAAAACCAAGAAATATGTGCTATATTAGTTAATTATTTTTACTATTAGCCCTGTGCTGGACTATAGTTGCTACATTTAATATCACTCCACTTTCAAATGTAAACAGCTGCTTGATTAGGGTAGAAATTTATGCTCACTTCTTCTCTGAGTCAATATATTAGATTGAAAAAAAATGAGGTGGCATTTTTGCTCTGCAGACTCTCTTGAACTGAGCTGACTCCTGAAGTTCAGTATACCTTCATGCTCATCCAAAAGAAATATAGCAAAACCTGAACATGTGGATGTGAATATGCATAGAGTTAAATTAAGAAAGACTGTGATATGTTGTCTGGACCCCAATTTAAAGACTACTACAGCAAGGTTGACATTTATGATGAAAACATAACTTGCTTTTGTTTTAAATTATTTATTTATTCATTTATTTATTATTGAAAATCTACACCTCCCCTCTTCCCACTTCCCTCCCTTCCCCCAGTCTCCTGCCCCCTCCCTCTCCAGTCCAAGAAGCAGTCAGGGTTCCCTACCCTATGGGAAGTCCAAGGTCCTTTCTGCTCTCCCCAGGTCCAGGAAGGTGAGCATCCAAACAGACTAGGCTCCCACAAAGCCCATCCTTGCAGTAGAATCAAAACCCAGCGCCATTGTCTTTGGCTTCTCAGTCAGCCACATTCAGAGAGTCAGGTTTGAGCACATGCTCCATCAGTTCCAGTCCAACTGGCCTTGTTGATCAAGGCCATTAGATCAATCTCACTGTCTCAGTGGGTGGACACACCCCTCGCAGTCCTGACTTCCTTGCTCATGTTCTCCTTCCTTCTGCTCTTCATACGGAACTTAGGAGCTCAGTCCAGTGCTCCAATGTGGGTCTCTGTTTCTATCTCCATCCATCGCCAGATAAAGGTTCTATGGTGATATGCAAGATATTCATCAGTGTGGCTATAGGATAAGGACAGTTCAGGCACCCTCTCCTCTGCTGCCCAAGGAATAAGCTGCGGATATCTCCTTGGACACCTGGGAACCCCTCCAGAGTCAAGTCTCTTGCCAACACTAAAATGACTCCCTTAATTAAGATATCTACTTCCCTGTTCCCACATCCACCCCTCCTCCATCCCAACCATCCCATTCCCTCAAGTTCTCCCCATCCTCCCCTTCTCCCTTCTCTCTCCCCATCTCCCCTTATCCCCACCCCACACCCACCCCTGTGCTCCCAACCCTTGTCCAGCAATCTTGTCCACTTCCAATATCCAAGAGGATAACTATATGCTATTCTTTGGGTTCACCTTCTTATTTAGCTTCTCTAGGATCACGGATTATAGGCTCCATGTCCTTTATTTATGGCTAGAATACACGTATGAGTGAGTACATACCATATTCATCTTTTTGGATCTGGGTTACCTCACTGAAAACATAACTTGTAAAAGATCCTGAAGAACAGTTTCCTAACTCAAATTCTTTTTCCTTTTATTTTTTAAAAGAGAAAACATTTTTTTTTAATTTTATGTATCATACTCAGTTCCCACTATCTCCCCTTCTCCCATTCCCTCCTACTTCCCCCAACCACAGACCCATCCACTCCTCAGAGAGGTTAAGGCACATTGCTTGGGGAAGTTCCAAGACCCTCCCTATTATATCTAGGCTGAGCCACTCATCCATCTAAAGAGAATGTGTTCCCCAAAAGCAAGTACAAACAGTAAAGTGAAATTCTGGTGCTACTGTTAGTAGCCCTACAGTCTCTATACTATTTCTTAGTGTGTGAACATAGCTGAAAAGTTAAACTTAAGTGAAATATCTGACAGTGGATAATTGTATTCTAAATCAAATTGTTCAGTTCTGTAAGTGGAGGTTTAGTTGCCTGTATGCACCCATAGAAAGAAAGCTAGAAGGTCTGCAGATAGGCACAGTTAGCATTAATATCTCTGTGTTGTATTACAAGGCCCCTAAGACATTCTACTGTTGGAAAAGGGACACAGAATTCAATTAGCAGCAATGCAAGGAAGGCATACTACAGCCCTGCAAATATGGCTTTACCCAACTATTGTCTATGTGCAGCTCCATATATGATATTTATGTTCATTTTTAAAAATTACTCACTTACCATTTTAAAGTTTCGTGCACTTATATAGAGAATTTTAGTAATTTTCATGTCCTATTACTTTTACCCACACTCACCAACTATCATTCTTTTATTCTTAACAAATCCTCTTTCTACACTCATGGATTCTTCTACATGTGGTCCTGGTGAGGTAAAATGGTCTGTATTCTGTCAATTATATTTTAAATAAATGGTGATTGGCCAGTATCCAGTCAGGAAGTATAGGCAGGACAGCCAGGCAGGAAATAGAGGTGGGTCAAGGAGAATAGGAGAATTCTAGAAAGAAAAAAAGCCCATTCCTCTGCAGTCCTGTCCAGACACAAAAGACGCAAGATGTGACTAAGCCACTGAAAAAGGTATTGAGCCATGTGGCTAGCATAGATAAGAATAATGAGCTAACGTAAGTTATGAGTTAATAAGCCTGAGCTAATTGGCAAATAAATTTATGATTAATGTAGACCTCTGTGTGATTTCTTTGGGATTTAACTACTGAGGGAACTGGACAGGACATAAACCTCAGACAACAAATGATGCCCAACGTTTGGACAACTGCATCCAAATAAAGCCTGACTGAGCTTGGGAAGGAATTCTAGAAAGAAAAGAACAGAGTTAAGCATGTCTTATTAATAGCAGCATTTTCTCAGGTGGCCTCTTCTTCCTAGAGGCAAGCACTCTCATTTAAGAGAGGCTTCCTGACTAAACTTTAGCTGCAAAACTTGCAGATCTTTAAAGAGGTCCTGCCATGAAATGCTTAAATGGTGTTGATGAAAACCTGACCGCATGCTTTCTGTTGGTGGCAGGGACCTTGAAATGCCATAGAGTTGTGGCAAAAAATATGACTTTGGCCTGTACCTCAGCCATGAGGCTGAAATCTCAAAAAGCTAAGAAATGGGCTGGATCCAGTCATCAAAGCCATGGCTTTAATCTTCTCCATATTGTTTAGCACATTAAAGACTCATGTGGTCAGAAAAAGAGAGATATACAGTAAAGAGAGTTTCAAAGATGAATAAAACCTCTAAATGGTTTACAATGTGTTAAAAATATGTGCAAGAAAAAAGTTAAAGTCCTTAAAATAAAAAAGAAAGAAAGAGAGTAGTTTGGTGTGGTGTGACCTCTGTGAGTTCAAGGTGTGGTGGCACACACCTTAAATCACAACACTTGGGAGGCAGAGGCAGGCATATTTCTGTGATTTCAAGGACAGTTTGGTCTAAAGAGTGAGTTCCAGGACAAAGATACACAGAGAAATTCTGTCTCAAAAAGCCAAAAATTCAAAATAAAAAGAAAACAAATAGTGGATAAAAGTAAGCCACATAAAAAATGGAAAAGTCACAGAAAGTCTGAATTCTGTATAGTATCATGTTTTCTGTGAATTTTTTGACTGTGAAGGAGCTAAATACAGAGAGACATTTCATTGTATGGGCTGCTAAGCTAAATCAGCATGTATGTTGTAAAGGTATCTTGACTTCAGAATTTGTGTCTAAGGATATGATGCTTTGGAAAAGAGGTTCTTTTGTTTTCACAGAAGATGAGAACCTGTGGATTGCCTCCAGGCGAATATGGTTTCATGAACCAAAGCCTCTTGAAAATTTTCTGTGAACACCCTCAAAAACTTACTTTACTCAATTGCTGACTGAGATGATCAAGCCTCATAGGATACTCCAGTTAGGTCTTGATCATAATTCTAAATTTTCTTTTGGTCCCCATAAGAAGTATCCTGGAAAACTATGCCCACATTCCCAAAAAATGGACTATGTTTATTTTCCTTTGTTTTTTTTTTAAAAAATAAGGGGGAAGTGGTATGGGAAAATGGTCTGTATTCTGTCAATTATAATTTAAATAAATGGTGATTGGCCAGTAGCCAGACAGGAAGTATAGGTGAGACAACCAGACAGGAAGTAGAGGTGGGTAAAGGAGACCAGGAGAATTCTGGGAAGAGGAAAACCCATTCCTCTGCAGTCCTGTCCAGACACAGAAGACATCAGATGTGACTACACCACTGAATAACGTACCAAGCCATGTGGCTAGCACAGATAAGAATAATGGACTATAGTAAATTATGAATTAATAAGAAGCCTGAGCTAATGGGCCAATCAGTTTATAATTAATGTAGACCTCTGTGTGATTTCTTTGGGACTTAATGACTGTGGGAACCTGGGAGGACAGAAACCTCAGACAACATGGTCCCATGAGATCAATTAGAGTTTCTTCCTTGAACATTGGTGAGAATTTCTTTATTGATGCAAGGACAACTTATTAATGGCTACACCATTGAAGAAACTAACAGTCCCTTCTATAACAATCATTAAATGTCAATAGTAACTCATGGGACTCTCCCATTTATCCCATGATGAAATGTTGTGGACCCAGTCTTCTCTGGATCTTATGCAGATATTTTTATGCTTGCAATGGCTATGTAGATATAGAAAATATACTTTTCTTGGCTGTACATCTCCATTTTTAGGCTCTTACATTCCTTCCTCCTTTTTTCCCTATGTGTTTCTTGAGCCTTAGAGGGGGTGAGGTCCCAGCACTTCATTATTGATTTTTCTTATCATTTGTCTAGTTATTGGGTTCAACATTAACTATCTCTTTGGATACAAACATGAGTGTTTTTGACAACAGAAACAGATAGCTAAGCAGTAGTATTTAGATACCCATTAGGATTTATGGCTACCCCAGGCTGTTAACAAGGTTTAAAGAACCAGACATGATGTATCTCCTCTTGAGTGATACTCATGTTTAATCAGAAAGTTATTGGCTTCCTTTGTCTTTTTTCTCTACTGCCATGATGAGAATATTATAGAAGAATGAGCTTATTGGTGGCTCACTTATAATTTCAGAGAATAAGGTCCATACCATTATTGCAGAAAACAGGTCAGAATGAAGGTAGGCATGGTACTAAAGCAATCACAAGAGCTTACATCTTGGTCCACAAACACAAGGCAGATTGAGAGGGAGAGAGAGCTAACTTAAAATGCTATGGGTAATTGAAACCTCAAAGTTCATTCAAATGACTCACCTCCTACAGAAAAGGCCACACCATTTAATTCCTTCCAAAACAGTCTACTAAATATAGACCAAACATTGAAGAATATGGATATATGGGATCTTTCTCCTTCAAATCATCACACTCCAATACCAATCATGCCACTGTATCACCAGAGGGTAGTTTGCCTAGCAGGTTGAAAATTCATAGGTGGGGAAAGTTTTGATGATTTTGTTCTCCTTCAAAACCTTGCATACAGCTTTTGGTACTTTTAAGTCTAGCAGGCAAGGTGAAAATTTTCACCTCAATGCCAGTTTGATTTCTTTATGTTCTGTGACCATAGTATATAGTGTAGTATCTTCAGTAATAGGGTTTTTCCATTATGTAATCATTGAGTAATAACCAAGGGCACTGGTAATAGCCTCAATTGGTTGGGAGTCTCAAATTGTGTATGATATTTATCATTATGTATTGGTTCATAGATTTTTATAGGATAAAATTAATTTTTCCTTTTATAATTTCCTAACAATTTCACTAATAAATACAGCTGAAATATTTGTCTTTAAAGCTCTTATTGCAACATAATTATGCTTACATGCTTTTGAGCTTTTTAAACTAGGAATTGGGACAAATTATTTATATTTCCTAATGAAGATTCCCTGAAACAAAACCCAATTTTAACATATTCTAGTATTTTTTGATGAAATTCTGTAGTTTGGTAAGTAATCTTTTAAATCTAAATTGTACTTATAAAAATTAGTTTCTGGATGATGAGAAGCCAAGGACAATGACACTGGGTTTTGGTCCTACTTCATGTTCTGGCTTTGTGGGAGCCTAGCCAGTTTGGATGTTCACCTTCCTAGACCTGGATGGAGGGGGGAGGACCTCGGACTTTCCACAGGGCAGGGAACCCTGACTGCTCTTCCTATTGGAGAGGAAGGGGGAGAGGATTGGGTGGAGGGGGAGAGGAGTGGGAGGAGGGGGAGGGAAATGGGAGGCTGGGAGGAGGCAGAATTTTTTTTTTTTTCAAAAAAAAATTGTTTCTGGGGATTGAATATTGGTTTTAAGAAAGAGTAGCTATTACTCCAGCCCCTATTGTATGGCATTTACAGTACCAAGAATGAGCTACCTCTTGTTGAGTCGTTAAGAAAAAGGAGTTCCATGAACCATCTCCTACCTGAAACATCAGAGACTATGGCCAAGGCTATTGGTTCGTCTCTGCAACCTGATGGTAGGGCCTGATTGCTGAACATAATACTTACTTAATGTCATTCAAGATTATACCTCATGACTAACATGGTGCTGGAAGGTACTCTACATACTACTGAGAAAAGCTAATCATCAAAACTACCCAACTACAAAACCTGTGACCTTCAAAAACAATCTGCCTGTAAGGTATACTGGTCGAAAACAATGACCAAAATGTTTATGCAAAACCAATCAGTTTTTAATTGGATTGATGATTTACTCTGTGAGATGAAACCCATGCCTGATACTCCTAAAATGGCCCAGAACCTGAGACTAGGTAAAATGTGGGCATGGAGGAAAACCTACTATTACTCTGATAAAGAATATTGCAATAAAATGACTCTTAATGTTACACTATACTCAGACAAGTACCTCACTCAACCATCATGAATGAAGCTTCTTTTTGCAATAGATGGGAATTAACACAGAAACCCATAAATGAGATACTATTGAGCACTCAGTCTTAAATAGCATGTCTTCATTAAATCCTTTCATACTAGCCTAAGTGATCTCTGCAGAGAAGGAGACAGTGAGAGTATAAGAGCCAGAGGTGATGGATGACTCCAAGGAAACAGTGTCTTTGAAAATTTTTCATTGAAAATCAATTTCTTATAAAGGTACATATTTAGATTGTAAAACATGGACCAAAAACAAACAAAAAGAAGAGGAAAATTTAGCTAAGTGGCATTCGGCAGTGATAAATTTTTTTACTGCTCTGACTGTCAGCTCTACATCTCCTTTTAAGAAACAATGGGTTCTCATTCCTTTCCAGATGATTAATCATTGCAATAAAAGAGTGTTTATATAGCATGTGCTATTCCAGTGCTGAGGTGCAAAGGGAAATGTAATATTATTTTTATTGCACAAGTGTAAACTATTAAACTATCTTTTGTAATGGCTGTTGAAAGAAAATATTTCTTTCAATTCAATTTACTGTGATTTGTAGAAGTGGATTATAAAAAAAAAACAAATGAAAATAGTACAAAGCAAACATGTCTATTTCAACCATATTAATATTTGATGACATTGGCTGCTTCTGATGTGATTGAGAGATCAATATCCATTAATAGGATAGCCCTCATGACTGAACTCTAAAGCCAGCAGGCTATCTTCCATTTGTGTTTTAGGGTACATTTGTATATCTATATAAATATTTTCAGTTTACTTACATTTATCAAGTTAGAAACTCAGTAATATCATTAGTGCTTGCAAAGCTGTAGTCACATGGTGAGATAGACCTATGACAGTCTGAGAAACTGTCAGTTTCTGTAATACAAAAGAGTGAATACGCCAAATTGAAAATATGCTTTTCTGATAGGTATATTGGTGTACAACTTTAATCCAAACACTTGACAAAGACAGGTAGCTCTTTCTGAGATAGAGACCAGTCTGTTCCATGTAACATGATCTAGAACAACCAGCATTATATAGAAAGATCTTATCTCAAAATAAAATATAACTTTCTGAACTTTGCAAACCTATTATTCTAATAATTTTAATTAGAACTCATGTTTAACACAACACTATTATATAACATAGGCATGTATGGTAGATAACTTTAAAAAATATTTGTTTATGATAATTTCACTTCTGAGAGTAAAATTAGTGAATTAATATATTTCACATTTTGAAATATGTGGAAGATAAAATGTCAGACACTGCATGACTATGACACCATGTTTGCTTGCAGTGTCATTCTCCATGCTAAGTGGCAGGAAAACCTGTTGATAAGATAAGAAGTAGAATTCTGGATACTATTCTTAATACCATGTGTTCTTAGACTGACCTATATACTTTCATTTTCAAAATTGTGTTTCATAAAGTATACTGGGATAATAAATTCCACTAAAAAATAATTTGCCATTATATAATGTTATAAAACACCGTACTTTATCTTTTTACTCTAAAGGGTCAAAAGTTTCAGCAAATTCTAAACTTCAGAAAGGGCTACAGAAAGAACTTTTTAGTTCTTTGACTGATTCCCAAACATTATTAATTAAGCAAAGTGGTTTATAAAAAAAATTAGAATACATTTCAAATTAATACAAACCCTGATATAAGGAAAATTCTATTTTGTCTTCTAGAACTAGAAAAATCATGTGTCAGGATTTATGGTCATAGACTCTCAATACTTATAGAAGTATTAAAAGACTTTTTAACCTTGAGATCAGTTTTGGCAACTTTTAAACATTCTCTCAGTTCTTCTTCAAGCATATATTTAAGGGTCCAGTGATGTGCAACTCACAGGTACTTAGTGATGTCTATTTCTTGTTTTTTCTTTTAATCCAAAGACATCTCTGATTCTCAGTTTGGTGTTTCTGTAGTTGAGTCATACATTATTTCACTGTAAGCTGTCCCTCACTGGTACTAAACCCACTTTATCTACAGAATTGTTAGGGATCCAGGAGAGAAATCATTAAAAATGATGGATCAGTATGGTTTCTTAACATTTGTGAATTGGGAAGAGGGGGTAGATGAATTAGTAAATCCTGAGATGAATTGATAAGTTATATGGTGTGGTTTTATTGGACATCAGCTCTTCTAGTACACCAAGACTTGAATGACTAGATTCTTGTTTCCTTTTGTTATATGAGCCTTAGCCACGTCACAATAAGTATAACCTCAGTAGATGCTCCAAAGCTAGAAAAGTGTGAAATAAATACATGTTGATGCATGAAATCTGCTCACACACTTTCTGGTATGTGGAAAGCAACTTCTCACATAATGAAAAGATTCATTTCTCTGCATTAATATTTAGCTCACTCATTTAAGAACTTTCCATCTCCAAGACCTACTCATTTTCTAAATCTCTCACTCTGTTTCGGGCTAGTATTTAAACATCTGATTTTGGAACAGTCATACATAGTTAGTTCACAGAGTTCATGCAACATATTCCAGTTTGGAATTTAGAAAGACTTCCCAGAAGCTCTTATAAATATATATTTCTGTTGACAGTTTTTTTTGTACTAAAAGGTACTTCTTATTACTTAATTAGTGGCAACTACTTTAGATGGCCCTGATAATAAAGAAGTTTGCAAAATATTAACTTTTATGTTATGCATTCTCAAGTTGATCCTCAAATTATTGCCAACCTATAAGGACCAACTCACCCAAAGTGCTGGTTGAGAATAATACATCCCCAAGACTTTAATGGATGGGAAACTTGTCAATCACTAATATTACATATTATTCTTTTATATGAACTCAAGGATATTCACCACATTTTCTAGATGTTGAAATATTTTAGTTATCTTGAATTAATAAAATAATGCTTAAAGCCCTGCCATTCTGTTGTGTATGTAGTTATGTCAGTAATAATGAATGTGAAGAACAAAGATCCGTGAGAAGAGTAAGACCTTAATTCCTCTGATAATCTGACATGTTTGTGTTGACTATACATGAAGAGAGATTCTTCTTTCCACATTTCTTCCGACCTCTAGGCAAGAAGCACCATTGCTTCTTGTGCTCCTGAATAAGAACAAATCAAACAGGGCACAGACTTAGTAAGCATTTAATAAAGATATATTTAATTATGTGAAGAAGTAAAAACAAATAAGAAATATACCCACCATAATGGAAAGTAGTTGAAATCATTTTGGATGCCTCTGGTACCTGGATTCCACAATCTTCATCTACCACCTACCTCTCCTCTTCTAACATGGGGGTGACAAAGTTAATATGGTAAAGACAAAAACGTTTTTTGAATCCATCCTTACCAACAAGTTAATCTGTCTCAAATGGTTACAGGAGAATATTTATTAGTTTATGAACTTATAAACTTCAGAAGTCTGCTTTGATAAAGGGCAGTGATACTTTGCTGTGTGAGTGAGGCAGTCTGCGTGGATTTTATCTTTGCGAGCCTTAAACAAATAGTTTGGTGCTGGGGAAATGGCCTTTGAGATTCTGGACTAGGTTCAGCATTTCCTTGGTTACCAAAAATGTGCATGCTCATATGCCTTCTCTCTCTCTTGGCCACGGGATTCAGTTCCTGTTCCCTGGTCATACAGAGGACTGTGATCTGTGAGTCTGCCCCCCCCCTTTTATTATGCTCACTTCTGAGCTAATGGGGTACCACTTTATTTGCATTTCCCTACTTCTGGCACCCAACATGGGGCTCAAATCCATGCTTATTGGGATCAAACCAAATATCCATGTATGCCTTCTACCCTACCCCACCATGCTCCCCAGCTCACCAGCTTAGGTGCAGCACACCTGCCACTTTGGCCTCTTCAGCTGGTGCTTAGGTTCTATACTTTTCTCACTTGCCAGGGTATGACAATCCCTGCCATTTCATGGCATCTGGTAGGGCCAAGGCCCTGTAGCTAATCATGTCTGCCAGAAAGCTTTGGGTTCCTTGATTTTCTGGCCAACTCAATCCTCTATATACAAATGTGTTACTCTTATTTAATTGATTAATTCCCAAATAATTCAGATATTGGAACTTGCTTTGCCACAGATGATTATGTGCACCCAGAACTGTGACATCTGTTGCCCAATAAAGACTATTACACCTACTAAATTGACTGAAATCTCTTAATCTAGATAAGTTAATTTGGTTAATAAATAAATTGATAAATTTAGAAGTCATATGATGGCAGACAGTATCACCACTCAGGAATTTTATAACCATTTTGCTTACACTTTGAATGGTTTTCAGCAAGACTTATGTGATTTTTCTGATACATGTATTTATTTGATCTTGGGACTTAGCTTTTTTATATATATTATATCCTTAAAAAATGGTTTGATAACAGAGCCAAAAAGGACGCACTTTTAAATATAATAAGTGTTTACAGAATAATAATGAATAGCTAATTGACAGAATTAATATTATCAAAAATCAATAGTTAGCTAAAAATTAATGCAATTAAAAAGAATAACATTAATTTTACAGACAAAATTCAACCCAAGTCAAAGGGTGCTCAAACCTACCTGAAAAATTCATATTGTTAAATTTAACAATCAAAATCTGTTAAGAAGTTATGATAAGTTAGCAGATAAAAATTTTCTTCAGAAAGGTAATCTGCATGCCATCCAAATATTATCCAAGGATAAGAAGTTATCCTAAATGAAATCACATGAGCACAATGAGGACCAGAGGTTATGTGAGTCAATGAGATCACTAGAATTATACATAGGCTAAGAGATTCAGGCTTTGCAAAAGGCAATAGTAAAAAGATTTTAAAGTGAATGAAAACAACTATTAGAACTTATGGGCAGAGACAGAAGTTATAAGGACAAGATTTAGCCTTAATAATATATAACAGAGTTAGAGATGAGTTACAAAGGGTTCTAGCTACTTACCCTGTAATCTCCTCTAACAAGCCATCCAATACTAAATACCCCCCAAATTTCAAAAAAAAATGTAAATGACAACCTATAGATATAAGCAATCTAAAGAAAATTAAGCAAGCAATAGTGACTTACTACCATTTGTTAGGAAAATAATAAAAGCATGGATTTGAGCAATAAGGCTACCCCATGCAATTGACTTCAATTAGTCTCAGCAGTCCTTGAAGCTATTAAATGCTACTTGCAAAAAGAGGCAAAAATTTTAAAAATTGAGTGGGATAATATGTAGATTAGTGTGAGCTTACTTACACTAATAATAATAGTGAGCAATAGAGTGAATACTTGTGAGATATTATTTATAAACAATTTACATTGGTATAGATTCTTGTATATTGACACAAATTCCAATTATATTTATTATATTGAATATGCTCCTATTTCTGTTTACAATATTTGTACATATATGCAAAGTTATTTTTTCAGATTGTATGCATGCATGTTTCTACGTCTGTTTAAGACAGTTTGGATATTGTTACAATTTTAAGATACATTTACCATATTGCACTATATATTTCTACTTCAGATCGTGATATGTATACATTGTATATATTTTGAGGTCATCATCCTTATTTGCTGCACAGTTGTTTAAAGATTGTTTAATATTCTAATATGAAGTCCTAGCCTTTAAACTATACAGGTATTAAATATTATAGGTCAATAGTCATTCATTTTTGTCATACTTATAGCTAACTAATCAAATTCTTTAGATATATAGAGATTATATTCCTCATAGAAAGATAATCTTCAGCCACTTCAAAGAACTTTAAAGCATGGCATTTAAATAACTTAGGGTTCTGTTGACATAAGACACTATTGCTCCTGGCAGCACCAATCTATTCCCAAGACAATGTTGAGCACCGAAGACACTCCACTAGGAGCTTGTTGTCATTTTGGCAAAACTGGCCTTTGGGCAAGGAACTGCTCATGCCTCAGCCTCTGACAAAATACACAGTATCTGGGTATCTGGCCTGGAAAAGCAGGGTAAAATAAATAAATAAATAAACCAGCCTTGCCAAACCTTGCCAAGACAGGGTAAGATGATTCTGAAAATTTTCCTGCCTCTGAAAATGGTCTATCAGTTACTCTAGGCCTTAGCCAAAATTAGATGCTCCAATGTTGCAAATGAGACTTGGGGTGATTGCCCAGGTAGCCAGCTGTTTCTGTCATTTATTGCACATTATGGAAACTGCTTGATTTCATTTCCTGCCTACTCAAGAAATATTATCTCCCTTCTCAGGTCTTTTATTGGTTTAAAGACTAGATAGGTATAGTTACTTTCCTCTCATGATTTAGTCAAGCCATTTCTAAAACAAGATTTAGAATCATTAGGGTAGAACAATTATTTAAAAAAATAGCATATGCTTTTTTGCTTAATATTGTTTATGCTGGATGCCATTCTAATATATACTTGATATATTTTCTTATTGTATATAGTTTTTTTTAAATTTTTGTTTTTCCATTCAATTATTTACACTTCTTTCCCTCATCCCAATCCCTTCCTGCTCCCCCACACCCACTCCTCCTTTTCCCACCCTGCTTGAGAGAGGGCAGGGAACCATGCCCTGTGGGAAGTCCAAGGCCCTCCCCCCCCTACATCCAGGCCTAGGGAACTGTGCATCCATAAAGACTAGGGTCCCAAAAAAGCCAGAACATGCCGTAAAACCAAGTCCCAGTGCCTTTATCAATGGCTTCTCAGTCAGCTCCCATTGTCAGCCACAATCAGAGTCCGGATTGATCACATGCTCATTCAGACCAGTCCAGCTGGATTTGGTGAGCTCCCATTATATTGGGTTTGGAGCTCTCTTATTTAGACACTAGGGGAAGTGGTGAGGAACCTCCTTCAGCCAATGGCCTTTAAGATGTTGGACCAAGTTGGGCATGGACTTGAATACCAAAAACGTGCATGCTTGTGTGCCTACTCTTTCTCTCTTGGCCACAGGATTTGGTTCCTTTTTCAACTTACACAGAGGACTGTGATCTGTGAATCTGCCTTCCTAAATAAAGAACCCTTTATTATAATCAATTCTGAGATAGTGTGAGATTACTTTATATGCCTTTTCCTACTGTTTTCCCAAGAGTTCATTTCCTTTCTCTTACCTGATTAGCTTGGTCATCTCTTACTCACCTCTCATATTTACCTAACTCCATGTCTTTGACCCAGTTATTTAACCCGAGCATTAATTTTGATGCTAACATTCGATTTTACCATATTCCAAATTATTTTTTGAAAATTTTGTTAAAACAATCTTTTTCTTGCTCGTGCTCTCTCTCCTTCTGCTTTGGACCTTGAGGTTTCAGTCCGGTGCTCCAATGTGGGTCTCTGTCTCTGTCTCTTTTCATCGCCTGATGAAGGTTAATGTTCAGGAGGATGCCTATATGTTTTTCTTTGGGTTCTCCTTCTTATTTAGCTTCTCTAAGAACCCGAATTATAGGCTCAATGTCCTTTATTTATAACTAGAAACCAAATATGAGTGAGTACATCCCATGTTCCTCTTTTTGGGTCTGGCTTACCTCACTCAGGATAGTGCTTTCGAGGGGTGCACCCACACACTGAGACAATGGGGATGTTCTATCGGGATCTCACCAAGGCCAGCTGGCCTGGGTCTGAAAAAGCCTGGGTTAAAACTGGTCTCGCTGAACATAGTGGACAATGAGGACTACTGAGACCTCAAGAACAATGGCAATGGGTTTTGATCCTACTGCACGTATTGGCTTTGTGGGAGCCTAGGCAGTTTGGATGCTCACCTTACTAGATCTGGATGGAGGTGGGTGGTCCCTGGACTTCCCACAGGACAGGGAACCCTGTTTGCTCTTTGTGCTGATGAGGGAGGGGAACATGATTGGGGGAGGGGAGGGAAAGGGGAGGCGGCGGTGGGGAAGAGACAGAAGTCTTTAATAAAAAAATAAATAAAAAAAAATTAAAAAAAAAACAATCTTTTTCATTTTAAGAATCAATCCTAGTTCCCTCTCCCTTTCCTAATCCCACTCCTTCACCTTCCCTACACCACAACTCTCAACCAATTACAGAGAGGTAAGACCTTCTGTAGAACTAAGTAAAGTCTGTCACATCACTTGAAGCAAGACCAAGTGCCTGCCCCCTGTATGTAGAGTGAGCAAGGTATCCCTCCATAGGGAATGAACTCCAAAAATCCATTTCAGACTCTAGGGATAAATACTGGTTCTACTACCAGTGGCTCCACAAGTTGCCTAAGCCACACAGCTGATATGTACATTCAGAGGGCCTAGTTATGTCATATGCAGGTTCCTCAACTATCAGTCCAGAGTCAGTGAGCTCCCACTAGCTCAGTTCAGCTATTTCTGTAGGTATCCTCATTATGGTCTTGACCCCTTTGCTCATGTTATAACTCTCCCCTCTCTGTAACTTGACTACAGTAACTCATTCCAGTGCTTAACTGTGGACCTCTGCATCTGCTTTATTCAGTTACTGGATGGAAGTTCAATGATGAGAGTTAAGAGAGTCATCAATCTGAGTTCAGGAGAAAGGCAGTTAAGGAAACCTCTCCACTGTTGTTTAGTTTCTTAACAATGGTTATTCTTGTAGATTCCCCAGGATTTCCATAGTGCAACATTTCTTTCTAACCCTGCAATAGCTCCCTCTATCAAGATATCTCATTCCATGCTTTCTATTTCTGTCCTCCCCTAGCTCAAGCTTCCCAATCCCTCGTGTTCTTCTTCCCCCTCTTCTTTTCCCTCCTCTTCTACCCTCATCACTACCCTCATGCTCCCAATTTTCTCAGGAGATCTTGTCTATTTCCCCTTCCTATAGATTCATGCATCTCTCTTAGGGTCCTTCTTATTTCCTAGCTTCTCTGGCACTGTGGACTCCTGGCTGGATTTCCTTTGCTTTATGTCATATATCTACTTAAGAGTGTGCACACACCATGTTTGTCTTTCTGTGTCTGGGTTACCTCACTGAGGATGTTTTTCCAGTTTGTTCCATTTGCCTGCAATTTCAAGATGTCATTTTTTTAGTACTCCATTGTGAAAATGTATCACATTTTCTTTATACATTCTATGGTTGAGGGATATCTAGGTTGTTTCCAGGTTATGACTATTATGAATAATACTGCTGTTGGGGAATATTATTTTCAGGTGTGTGACTTTTGTTTTGTTGCATTTGTTTAATTCTGTGAAGCTGTGTTGCTGTGCCTGCCTGAAATACCTGATGATCCTAATAAGAGATAAATGGCCAATAATGAGGCACAAGCAAGGATAGTCAGAGCTAGCAGGCAGAGTATAAACAGAAGGAGAACCAAGAGAGATGAGCAATAAAAAAAACAAGGAGAGGAGGAAATTAGGGACCAACTACCCATCCCTGACTTCATGCTCTACTATTAAGCTATAGTAATGAAAACAGATTGGTTTTGACACAAAACCAGAGAGGTAGACCAAGGGAATCATGTCAAAGACCCTAATATTAACCCACACAGCTATCAACACTTGATTTTTGACAAAGAAACTAAAATTATACAATGGAAAAAAGAAAGCATCTTCAATAAATAGTGCTGGCATAACTAGATGTTGACATACAGAAGAATGGAAATAGATCTATATATACCTCCATGCATAAAACTCAAGTTCAAATGGATCAAAGACCAAATTTAAATTTAGTCATACTGAACCTCCTAGAAAAGAAAGTGGAAAGTAACCTTCAATGCATGGACACAGGAGACCACTTCTTAAATATAACACCAGTAGCACAGACACTGAGAGGAACAATAAATAAATGGGACTTCCTGAAACAAAGATGCTTCTGTAAGGCAAAGGACTCAATAGGAAAAAGAGCAGCCTACATAATGGGAAAAGATTTTCACTATCTCCACATCTGACAGAGGGCTGATCTCAAAACCCAAATAATCCAATTAAAAATGCAGTACATATCTAAACAAAGATTTCTCAACAGAGGAACCTCAAATGACTAAAAAGCACTTAAACAATTGCACAACATTCTTAGATACCAGGGAAATGCAAATCAGAACAACTCTGAGATACCATCTTAAACTTATTTTTAAATGCAGATAAAGGCCTCTTTGTAAGAGGCTTTCATTTATAATCTGAGTTTTGAGGAAAATTTTATTTACCACATAGGTATTAGGGAAATGTATAAAGTAGGAAAAGAAAGTCCATGATATATTGAAGAAAATCTCATGCATTTTATAGCTAAATGACAGTATTGTCTTCGATTCTTTGTAAGTGGAGACTGCTCATTTCCCAGCTGCCCAAACCCAAAAGAGTCACACAGAAACTATATAAATTACAAGATCTGCCAATGGTTCAAGTGTATTTCTAGCTTGCTGTTATATCTTAAATTAACCCATTTCTATTAATCTGTGATTCACCACAATGCTGTGGTTTATTGAGTAAAGTTTTGGGCATCTGACCTTTGTTAACCACATGCCATCTCTTTGACTCTTCCTACTCTCTTTCTATCTCTACGCTGACTTCCTGACTGGCTTTACTCTGTTAAGCCATTGGCTGAAACAACTTTTTAGAGAACCAATTGTAATAAAACATATTCACAGCATACAGAGGGGCATCCCACATCATTTCTTAGTAATAGTCATGGCACATAGTTATTAATGAGTGTGTTAGGAAACCAACCCTGATTTAGGTGCAATAAATCTTTCTGTAAACAAGAGTCAAGCTATCACCCCCACTGTAGTTTAATATTTTCTGTTTTATTTACTGTCTGTTTCAGAACTCACAGGTTCTGGTGTCTGAGAAAGACTCCAGGATGCTTCAATAGGCAGATAGATTTAAGATTTAAGCATTTCTTGGGGCAATTAACTGACATAAATGTGGAACTAGTCTACAAGATCAGATGGAACATTTCACTATGGTTCAGAAAAAAAAGATGTATTCATCATAAAAGGACTTCATTCAGACAGAAGGAACCTGTTTTTTTTTGAACAAATAACATCATTCCAGGTATAATTGGTATTCATCATAAACAAACTTCATTCAGACAGAAGGAACCTGTTTTTTTTTTTTTTTTGAACTAATAACATCATCCCAGGTATAGTTGGTATGTTCCAAGCACCATTTTAACAGTTTTGCTGACTTATACTTTAATGGGGAAACTAACTTTGGCTGCTATGGCCTGGAAATCATGGTGGGTATGAATCAAGTTGTCTATAATTATGTTAATTTCACTCATACACCTATTCATTATTTGTTTATCTTCATGTAAAAATAATTATTTGACCATTCTAAATGTTGCTATTTTAAAATGAATCTACTGCAAACTGCCCCATTCAGAAGTACAATGTCTGAAAGTTCCATGTATCTCTTCATGATTGAGATGCACAAACCATTGTTCTTATCTTCTGTTAATACATGCCTACATTTTTTACATGATCCACACAGTCTACTATGGAAACAAAGTTATCTTAGTTTAAATATTTCTAAATCATATTGCCTATTTATGTTGTTGATCTTTGGGTCACTCACAAAAATACTCAAGAAAAGAACTCAAGAAGATCATACTGCCTCAGTTTCAGTGGGGTTATCCCATGGCTGCTAAACACCATTTTTTGGTTAATATATAATGATGACAGGAAATTTGGAGTAACTACTTCTTTACTTTCATGGTTGACAAGAAATATAAATTGAGAATGTGATCAGGGACCACATTCTATGTGGTGTAAATTCTTTGAGGTGACAGGCTTCATCTCCTAGAGCTTCTACCCCATCCCCAAATACTATCACAATGGAGAAAAATCATTCAACACATGAGCAGGTGTAGCACATTTCCTGTTCAAACAACATAGCGACACTGGCCTTTAAGTCACATGGCATTTGATAATCCACATTATTTTTATTCCATTTTCATGAGTCCCCCAAGTCTTAAAAACAACATTTCTGATATTTCCTGATACTCAGTGTGAGCACTTAGCCATGGGTTGTTACAAAAATCTGAAGACAAATTATATACTTTCAAAATGTAACTTTCCATTCATAAAGAGAAAGAATGCGGTGTCATGCTAAGATCTCTCTAGCTTGTTTCTCAAATCTTTTCTAAATTCCAGGCATAAACAAGATCCACATACTTAGAGACACATGGTGAGCCTTATATGTTACTTGTAGCAACAGCCATACTTTTGGTTCTAATGTTGATATTTTTTTAGCTCTCTGGTCACTTAGATAATAATACCAAGTAAAGGAGACTTAGAAGTACAGCTACATTTGGCTTCTGGCTTTGAAGACTTCAGTCTATGGTTATTTGGTTCCATGATCTTGGAAAAAAAACTATGAAAGTAGTACTGTGTGTAAGAGAAATATTTTCCATTAATAATGAATATGCAGTGGATAAGGAGAGTGGTATCAGTTGTGACATTCAAAGCAAACACCAAGTGACCTATTTCTTCCAACTAGTCCTTCCATAGGAAAGTTTCCATCACCTCTCAAAAAATCACTGCCAACTGGGAAGAAAGCAGTTAATCCACTAGCCTGTGGGGAACATTTCATTGGCAAACTATAGCACCTTTCCAAGACTTGTATTTTTGTGTCTTCCCTAATATACCTCAATGTTATAAATAACTTATGCCTAAAATTTCTTAATCCCTTTACTATCTTTCAGTTTGATGTTCCTTCCTATCTTAATTGCATTACTTAACCCTACCTAATACTAAAGTCTCAGAAGATAATTTCAATCTATTCACCCTCAGTATTCATATAAATCCAAAATAATACTTCTTTTCTCATTTTAGGGTAGTGAATATTTATAAAATTCTATATGATTGAGTAGAGTGGTGACATTATCCATTTAATAAATATGTGACTATTGGGCAGTATATTAATCAACTTTTCACATTTTTAAGAACATACTTCCAGTAGTGGAGCTATAGGAGTATATCTGTAAAACTCAAGAAATGACATCGAGAGTGGCTCTATATAGATTAGAGTCCAGCAAATTATAGTTATATTGATGCTAGTCAGGAGACAGAATTTTTAAAGGTGAGATTTAAAGAAAATCATCTGGTGAACACCTGGCACAGGAATCCCTCTAATGGTAAAGTCATGGAGATAGTACCTCTGATTATCAAGCCAGGGCTAAAGCAACATTGAGAACCACACAGTGATATCCTTCTTTAGTAAGTTCCAGTGATGGAATATCTGAGAGTGTAAAAAAGTATGGCTATAGGTGTAGGTGATGACATCTGGAATGGAGGGTTACAGGTTGTGGATTCTCTTTCAGTGAGACTCATGAGATGGATTTTGTAAATACAGGTCTAGGTGATGGTATCTGTGCTGGCCCATCAGAGGTAAGAGCAATGCTGCAATGGCCTTTCCAATGACGCAGCCTGCTGGCTGGTAATGCGAGTGTCGATAGGTTTTCAAACAGTAGATGTAGTCTATTACTGAGGCTAAGGTAGTGGTATCTGCAATAGTAATGTCAAAGTAACATCACCTCTAATATTGACACTAGGGTAATGGCACCTCCAAATAGGGAACACAAGCTTTGATATTGCTAAAAATTAGTCCCAGTAGATGGCATCTCTATGGTACTCAGGCAATAGAACCTTTAATGGGAAATACAGGTAATAACATCTCTGACAATGGTATTTTTATAAGTGAAGCCCAAGAAATGCCATCTACAGTGACTATGTAGAGATTATAATATCTAGACAAATAGGTCCAGGTGATGGACTTTCTAATTGTGATTATTGAGAGAATGAAACTAGTAATAATTGATACAGGCATTTGTATCTTTAATGGGCAAACCATAGGCAATAGGAAATTCAATAGTGGTATTGTGACAAATATGGTTCCAATGTCCTGATTAAATCGATACCCTTTTAAGAGATTGGTGCTATTTGATAGCAGCTCTATGATGAGGTTCAAGAAAATTGAATGACTAATAAGTAGACCCAATTGATGGCATCTCTAATAGTTTCACACAGGAGGTAACATTTACAATGTTGAAATTCAGTAATTATCTTTTCCAATGGTACAGCTCAGATTTTGTTATCTATGATTATGAAGCCCAGACAATTGAAATGTTAATGGTGAGTCTCAGGTAATGACACAACTATTAGTAGAGATACTTGATATTATCTCTAATTGTGAGGTCAGGAAATGACATATATAATGTGAGGGGTCACTACACCATCTTTGATGTTGGGACATAAGGTAGTGCTTTCCAAAGATTAGGCCTAGACTTTGACATGTTTAGTGGTGAGATACTCAAATCTCCAAAGGCGAGTTATATGTTTAAATACTTTTACTGTGCAAGCATACATGATACTACTGTGTAGTGATAAGACCCAGGTGATTGTGTGTATCATGGAGAGGCCGTAAGAACAATTGCACCAGGTGTAATCTAGGTGATACTATCTCTAATTTGAGGTCCAATAAATTGACTTTCGTGTGGATGGCCCACTCAACAGCATCCATACTTTTGAGATCAATGTTATAATATCATTAATGGTGATGTCAAGGGAAAGAATTACTTGATGTTGAGAGTCAAACAATGGAATCTTTAATGGCAAGTCGAAGATAATTGTGCTATTCTTAAAAAAGAAGTAATAACAAAACCAATAGTGTGCACCTGATATTTGTATCTATAGTAAATTCCTGGTGATTTATTCCTAAGCTCCAATGCTGATGAAAAAGGGCAGTAGACTCTTTAATGGCTGTCCTCAAATAGTAATACTTCTTGTGGTAAAACCCCAATAATGACATCTATAATTTCGTGTTAAAATTCCATATTGACTCCACTGACACAGCCAAGATGAAGGTTCAAATTCAAATTCTTCACTTTTCAAAATATGCATCCATTCAATACCATCTTTAATTGTGATATCCAGAAGGAAAAAAAAATCTATGATGAGTACAAATTAATGGCATCTGCAGTGTTAGTGTCAGGATAATGGGCATCACTAGAAGGAAATTCAAGCTATAGTATCTCTAATGATTACATATAAGAGATGATACTCAATTATGCTCAAGTAATAGGAATTCTAATGGTGACAGTCAGGCATTTGTAGTGGTGATGCCAGTTTGTGATAATATCCCTAAAGGTCAAGACAAAACAATGAAATTTGTAGTGGTTTGAATGAGGATAGCCCCCACAGGATCTTATATGTTTGATCAAAGTTAGTGAAACCTTTTGAGAAGGATTAGGAAATGTATTTTTGGAGGGTCTCTCTCTCTCTGGTAATTGGATCTGAGGTTTCAGAAACAGTGGTTAGTAACAGTGGTTCTTTAACTACCTGCTGCCTGTGGATCATGATGTAACTCTCAGCTACTCCAACACTGTATGTATTTGCTAGCAAACACACTCCACACCATGCTGATGATGAACTAACTCTGAAATTTTAAGAAAACCGAAATTAAATGCATTCTTTAAAATCTGCCTTGGTCTTGGTGTCTCCTCAAAGCAATGGAACAGTAACTATGACATCAGATACCTTTTTGTTTGATGTAGAACATGACATCTAAAATTTTGGTGTGCAAACCATGTCATTTCTAGTGTGAAACTCAGCAGATAAAGCATACCTGTCATTCCAGGCAAATAAAGATGATTCTATTGGCACAGTATACATAGTAGCATTGCCAATGGAGTTCTCAACTGAATGTTTTATTTAGCCATTGATGGAGTAATACACTTGACTCAGGCTGTAGCATTATCAATGGTTCAACATTGTCAAAAATTTTGCTTTGGCTTCACAAAGCAATATGACTAGACTGCATACAGAATAGTTTCTGAAGAAAACATTTTCATCTTTAAAAAAAACATGTTTTCTCTTTGCCAATAGAGACATAAAAGTAGATTAGATTATTTTAATTTACTGGGACTTTTTTTGGCTTTTCTAGGCTATTTTTATTTCATTTCAGCAGACTCTGAACATGAAGTTCATATACTACTTCACATTTTCATGTGTTTACAAACACACAAAGTGCACACTGCTAAATGGGCAATCAGGAATGAGCTGTAAACATGAATTAATGAATAGAAATTTTGTTAGTCTTTCCAGATTATTAGTCATTGATTGATGTGGGAGTGTCATATATCAATCTGTTGATTTCATTGGTTAATTAATAAAGAAACTGCTTGGCTTGATAGGTTAGAACATAGGTGGGTGGAGTAAACAGAACAGAATGCTGGAGGAAGAGGAAGTGAGCTCAGACGCCATGACCCTCCTCTCCAGGGCAGACGCGATGAAGCAAGACGCCAGGTCAGACATGATGAATCTTTCCGGTAAAACTGGTGCTACACAGATTACTAAATATGGGTAGGCAAGATGTGAGAATTAGCCATTAAAAGGCTAGAACTAATGGGCCAAGCAATGTTTAAAATGAATACAATTTGCGTGTTGTTATTTCGGGTATAAAGCTAGCCGGTGGCCAGGAGCTGGGAGGCGGAACACAGCCCTCAGCTCCTTCTACGATTGATCACTGGCTTTTGTGTTATCATTTGAATACAAACATTTAAAATAACAAACTGAAGTCAGCAGTACTGTTTAAAATATCCTGATATTCATCTAGTGAGTATATGTGATTTTTCTCTTACAGAAAGTATTATTGCTTCGGTTATACTTAGTATGTACCATTCTCAAAATTTATAAGAAATTAGTTATGATATTCTCTTTTATGTATATGACTTTAAAATCTGTTTGAAATTCGGTTTGTGTTAGAAACTTGATGACTATTAAATCACCCATTCCAAAGTTAAGCATTTCACCAGAAGTATTTGATACCTCTTTATTGCTATAAATTATATACTTTTAAATGGCTTATTATCTTGGAAAAATGAAGAATATTCATTTTATTCATAGGACATTGAAAATTAAGCAAAAGCAAGTAATGAAATTGATAATATACTCTTTTTTGACAAAATAACAGTAAATAACAGTGACAAAATAATATAAAAATATTTGCATAATGTATAATGAAGAATGTAGAAGAATAATCATTATGGTCACAAAAATTAAGAATGGGATGGACACTTTCATTTTAATACTAGTGTGTGAATTTCCCTTGAAAGGCTGCTCATTCACTCGTGGCCGCCCAGACCCAAAATAATCACACAGAAACTATGTTAATTGCAACACTGCTTGACCAATTAGTTCGGACTTCTTATTAACTAATTCTTACATTTTAAAGTAACCCATTTCTATTATTTTGTATTTTACGATGAGGGTCATGGTTTACCAGCAAGGTTCCAGTGCATCTGCCTCCCTTGGCAGCTACATTCCATCTTTGAGACTCTGCTTATTCTCGCCCTACATTTCTGCTTAGATTTACTATCTGGTTTTATTCTGCCCTGCCATAGGCCAAAGAAGCTTTTTTCATTAACCAATAAAAACAACACATATACAAAAGGACTTTCCATACAATTTCCCCTTTTCTGTCCAAATAAAAAGAAAGGTTTAATGTTTAATGTAGTAAAATTACATATAACAAAGCAGGTTTCAAGCAAGAATTACAGTGACAATATTTATATCTATTTTATCTTTTATCATAACTAAGGAAAACTATAATTGTAACTATCTATTTCTCAACTCCATCAAAAACTGTAGAAGGAAATTCATTGTAAGAGACTTCCAAAACTCTAGATTTGACAGAGACATCTCACTGCCTGGATAGTCACCCCAAGTTCTTCTTTAACATTTCAGTATCCATCTTCAGCCTACAGGATCATAGCATTTGGCAGACATTTCCATGAAACAGAAAATTTGAAGATCTGTTTTGCCTTTTAATGGCAAAGTACATCAAATGCTTTCTTCTGTGTCCTACACAATGTCTGCCAGTTCTTTCATCAAGCAAAAACCCTGAAGGACTGTCTCACCTCATATAGCACAACATCAAGCAGTCTAGTCAAAAGTATTTTCTTGCCCAAATGGCTAACAAATTTCATAAGGATGCTCTTTGATGCCCATCATTCTCTTGAATTAGATTGGTGTTGTGAGGAGCAGATGTGTTTCATTGTCATAAAAAGTCCTAAGGTGTTAAATATTTTAAATGCCATATTCTGTAAGTCTTTAAAGGTTTGAAGAATACCTATCCACCCAAAATATATCTCTGCACATCTAGAAAACCTAACTAGCATGACTTCAAGTTTGACTATTATAAATGACTATCTATATCCTGCATTTTAAAATTACACATTGCATTTTTAAAATAAACTTCACAAATACAGTGCCTTAAAAAAAGAGCAGAAATACATATAATAAAATTGATCTTAAATTTGTATCAATAAACCATGATCCACACAAATACAAAGTGTTCATCTCTATAGCATATCCCTCTTAAATGTAAGCAAACATTTATAAACAGTATTTTGGAATTTGAGTGTAGTTTTTTTTCCAAACTGTTTCCTGTTTTTTGTTGGGCAAAGTAATCTTGATTTAATGAGACCTTTCAGGGGTAATTGATCCATCAAACCACATTAGTCTGAAAGGGATCAACAGGCTCTCATCCTCTGTAGAAACAAAAGCAGAACCTCTTTTCCAAAGCAACATTTCCTTAGACCTAAATTTTGAAGTTAAGATACCTTTAAAATATATATGTTGATTTCATTTATCAGCCTGTACAATAAAGTGTCTCTTTTTACTTAGCTCATTCACAGTCAAAATGTTCAAAGAAAACACAATAATATGCACAATTCAGACTCTCTGTTTATAGTCCATCTTTACGTGGCTTATTTTTCTTTACCTCTTTAATGTATGACTGTCTGTACTCTTTCATTTTATAACTGTCTATACTCATTTTCCTCTCTTTCCCAAGCTTACATACATTTTTTAACACACTGTGTCTTGTTTAGAGGTTTTTATGTCTGAATCTGTACTATTTTGTATCTGAAATCCTTTTCTGACAAAACACATTTTAAAATGGTAGTGTGGTTGTCACAGTTCTGGTTCCACCTCTCTCATCCTTTTAACATGGCAGAGGTAATTCCATGTGATTTCTGTGACTTCTGAAAGGGAACCGCTTACCACCTCAACTGGTAGTAACCAGTTAGCCCATACTGCCACCAAGTAACTTGCAGCACACTGCTCATAAACCCCATTCAAGTGCTTGGCCTCCTGAAAGAGACAGAGTTCATACTATGAACATGAAACAGGAAGCCCTCAGCTAAAGAAGCCACATAGCCTTTGCTGCCAAAGCTGACTGAGTCAGAAACATCTCTTTTTTTTTTTATTGAGAAAAAGAAAAAAGTTTCCGCCTCCCCCCAGCCTCCCATTTCCTTCCCCCTCCTCCCACCCTTCTCCCCCTCCCCCCACTCCTCTCACCCTCCCTCTCCAGTCCAAAGATTAGTCAGGGTTCCCTTCCCTGTGGAAAGTCCAAGGTCCTCCCCCCTCCGTCCATGTCTAGGAAGGTGAACATCCATACTGTCTAGGCTCCCACAAAGCCAGAACTTGAAGTAGGATCGAAACCCAGGGCCATTGTCCTTGGCTTCTCATCAGCCCCCATTGTTCGCCATGTTCAGAGAGTCCTGTTTTATCCCATGCTTCTTCTGTCACAGTCCAGCTGGCCTTGGTGAGCTCCCAATAGATCAGCCACACAGTCTCAGTGGTTGGGTGCACCCCTCGTGGTCCTGACTTCCTTGCTCATGTTCTCCCTCCTTCCGCTCCTCATTGGGAACTTGGGAGCTCAGTCCGGTGCTCCTGTGTGGGTCTCTGTGACTATCTCCATCCATCACCTGATGAAGGTTCTATGGTGATATGCAAGATAATCATCAGTATGGCTATAGGATAGAGTCATTTCAGGTTCCCTATCCTCAGCTGCCCAAGGAACTAACTGGGGACATTGCCCTGGGCGCCACTCTAGGTTCATGTCTCTTAACAACCCTAAGGTTGGCAAGAGACTAGAGTGGTCCCCAGAAACATCTCTTTTAAAGGACTGTGGTGCCCCTGTTTGCTACCAGCAAACATAGCCCATCTAAAAAAATGCTTTGCTAAATTCTGTTTTTGTGTGTGTATGACTAGAATTCCCTTTTAAAGCTCTCTCAGGTTTTATGTGGATGTAGTCAGCCCACATTGGCATGCCAATTTGTAAGCAGTGGCTGCTCATTTGTTCTCAGGCACCCAAACTCAAAATAATCACACAAAATCTATATTAATTGCAGCACTGCTTGGCAAGGTTTCGGTGCATGTGTCTCCCTAAGCAATTACATGGCATTTTTCTGTCTCTGTCTCTCTCTCTTGTCAAAGCAATTTTATTCATTAACCAATAAAAGCAACATATATACAGAAGGATTTCTCACACCAGCCCTCTCTAGTTAAAGTTGGCTTATGATATTACTCTGGTCATAAGAAAAACTTATTAATTTTCTTAATATTTCTAAATGATTTATTTCTGCAAGTCAATAAAATTTGAAGTTCAGAAATATTAGTACTGAAAAAGTAATCCATTTATCTTGCACTGAATTTGTGTTTTAATTAGTTTGCTATTTAGTAAACTTTCCAACTATAGAAACATTTTTTTCCATTTAATTACACTTAGGTTTTATTTTCACAGAAATTTAAGTGCATCTTGCCCCTTACTGTTTCCCAAGTTACAAAGACTATCAAACCATTGCCCTTTAAGCAACCATGGAAAACAGGGCAACTCTCCAGCTTAATTTTGAGCATTTTAATTATTTTCTAATAAAACAAGTAAGCTTGTAGTCACAAGAGATAAGGCAATATGTGCTGCATATATAAACCTTTTTCCACTGAGGTATCAAGACCTCTTGTCAGGGTTAGCAAAGGTCCAAAGAGACCAAAGGAAAAATAAACAGCAAGGAACAGCTTTTTCTGGGAAGACAGAACTTACACCCAGTGTGATTTTTATTAAAATACCCTAGACAGTAATGATTTTAAACATGCTGTAGATTGTTCTCTGATTGATCCCACCCCTATAATTTAAAAATTGATTTATGCTGGTGTCTCAAGAGACAGGATGATTTTATAAGCCATCAGTTCATTCCCCATCAGAGTTTGAAATTGTTTATAACATGTCATTGCTTCAGTTTGCAGAGAAAGGCAATTTCTTTCCAAATTAAATTATATCAAAACAACAATCAAAACAATCTTGTAACAATATAATCTAAGGTCTATTACTAAGAACTTATAGGTTAGAATAATGTTGCATACTGAAGATAGAGAATTTGGCATTTTTTCTGTAAATATAAACACCTTTGAAAAGAAGAAATTATTTTTCCAAGCCATTATTAGATAATAAAAGGGTAATATAGGATTGTAATGACTTTGGATACTTGAAAAATATTACATAACTGTGAAGAGCTTGAATGATTCTACTATCATTCTTACCTCTGTGTTGTAGTGCCATTGTTACACATGCAAGGAGTTTTTATTTCTATCAGTTTGAAATTACAAATCTTACATAGCACCTGTGTCCTATCTAAAACTACTTCCTGCTCCTATCCTCACCTCACCTCCACCGTCACTCCATCCCAGCCACAGTGCCATTTTATTTTTCTGGTTTCTGTAGTTTTGCCAAGTTATAAACTCACATCTCAAGGTTTGAAGTTAGGATCCACAAATAAAAGAATATATGGCATTTGTCTTTCTAGGTCTGGGTTACCTCACTCTGCTTAATATTTTCTAGTTCCATGTTTTTTTTATCTAAGAACTCATGGTTTTGTTTTTCTTGGAATAGAATTCCATCAGCCTAACTTCATTCAACCTTTGTATGTAAGGTAAGTTATCCAATTTAAGTGATTGTTCTTATACTTAGAAAATGGATTTCACAGGTTATATTTCTGTATACATATGTAAATGTGTGTAACAATATTCGAAGTACTCATGAATTTCAGAAAGAATCAGGGATGTTCAGGAGTAGTAGAAATGTATAAATGGTATGATGGAAATTATTCAAATATTGTACCCATGTGTGAAATTCTCAAAAAAATAAAAAATAAATGAAAACAATTAGAACTTTATTAATTCAACATGGCTAAACCTTAACTAAATATATTTAAATGTCACCATAGTCTTGATCTTACTAAGTATTACACTGTTCCTTCTAAGTAGATTGTGAGTGAATCAACCTGTGTGCTTAAGCCTGACAGTCCCTTCCATGAGATAAGGCAGCTGTTGGCAGCTGCGCTATCTACTTTATTCTTTATGCTTTCCTTAAGAAACAGAAATCTTATTTGTTGACTTTGGGATGATGACCTGGCAATGAGTATCTTTGCATGCTCCTCTCAGGTTTCCTTTTTTTTTCTTTCTTTCTTTTTTTCCTGAGTGTGTTTTTTCCTGATTACTCTCATCAAAGAGGGAAAATTAATTTAAGGTTACCAAGGAAGACTTACACAATATACCCCACCATGTGTAAATGACAACATGTCTGACTTGTCCTGAGAGCCAGTAGTAGGATATCCAGTGTAAATATTATTGTTAGTAAGGATAGGAAAACTGTTTTGGATTATATCCATGAATATATGCTGAATTGCAACTGTATACAGAGTATTGAATGCTTGCCTTTAATGTCCATTGCTGCATAATTATTGAAAGAAAAGTCACCGTAGTTTATGACTACATAGTTTTGTTCCATGTCTGGCTGTATATTAGCTGACACTGTTTTACTTAGTGATTCAATAACAAGCACAATATAGTGGTTATAAAACTTTAGAATATAGTAGTAAGCAAAACACACATTATTCTAAAATACTGATAAAATGAAAATAAAGAATAATAGTATTCCTTCTTTAAAAATCACACCTGATATCATAGACTACTATCTGACAGTATTGAAAGAACACAACCCTAATCTTAAACCCATCTTTAGGCAAAATGGCAGTGTCAGAATTTGTGTGATAAATTATAGAAAATTAGCCTTGATGTTTTTCTCTCATATTGCTTTGATATTTGATTTTAATGTTAACTTTAGCATTGTTTTCTTGATTAGTTCCACTTTTCCTAGTGATTGACCAGATGGTAAGTACAAAATTTTCTGCTGAGAATAAAGAACATTATGTTAAAAAGTGAATCTATTTGAATAACTAGGAAAAGAAGTTCCAAGTTGCTAATGAAGTAAAATATTTTAAGAACCAAGATGAAGGAATGGAGTTGACTCTGACCTTCTGTCAACTTGCTAACTTTGGAAACCATGGGTAAGAGGTTCAAAAGCTAAATATGGTCTGGCTGACAGCTGATTACCCCAATGATCAAACACGAATATGGTGTCAGGTGAGGCAGTGAAACGTGGAAAATAACCTCTTGGCAGGACAAAGAGCAGGCAAAGTGTGAGTAAATTAGAAATAGTTCATTTTCAAAATTAAGTTCAACTTTGTATTATCTGAATTCTTGGCAAATGAAAAATCAGCAAGAACAGTAGGAACATAACTGTTCCTTGGAACTAGGTGTTACCAGAGATGATTTGAACAACTGATACATTATAAACTAATAATTCATAATAAAGGGAGGAAAATGCAGAGAAGCAGATTTTAGTAGCCTCGGGAATAAAAGAGCACATCCATTGTGGCTATAGAGAAGGAATGTTGTTGCTGAGCGAATATTCGGTGAGATAAACAGTAAGGAAAATAAAGAGCAAATAATGCTGATCAGTGGAAGCCTATTCAAGATGGCATGACAGAACATCGTTGAGCTTCTGTGTGAATAGCCAAGCTTTACAGTTAAAGGTAAGGATGATGTTTCTGTTCATGGTGGCATAGAGTGATCAAGCAAGTAGATTCTGTATTTGTTTACATGGTAGTTTGATTAACAATAATTTTTTGAGTTAAACATTTGATTTTTATGCCCCATGTGCTTATTGTGCCCTACAGATAAAACTATAGAAATACATTAGTATTCTTGATGAAAGTAATATTTTTCATTGTGCATATGGTATATTTTTAACCCATTTTACAAGTGAGACTACAAAACAGAAGTAAATTACTTTTCCTAGTTTCAATACGAAATAGCTTAAAGCCTATAGTTAACATTTAAATATTACACAAAAGTATATAGAATCTTTTTATATTCTTGAGGAAAAACAAAATGAGTTAGCTTATTTTGTACACACAGTTTTCACTGTGAATTTAGGAATATATATTGGGAGTCACATTTTCTCTTTTATTAGATTGTATGTACACACATGAAAACACATTGATGAGCTGTTTACTCCTTAACTTTAAACCTGACATGGTACAGATTGCTTCACTTCTATATACAGAAAGGTTTCCTACATGCTACTCCATATCTGCATTGGAGGAGAATTTCTCTATCTCTGAGCGTGTTCATATTTGTTATTATCTGTTGTTCACATAAAACTTCAATACAGACCTAAAACATTCAAGATATTCTGGTAGTGAAATTTGAATTTGCCACAATAGTTTCATTGTTTTTTTTTCTTTGACACTTAAGGGGACTAAAAGATATGCAAAAAAATTATACAGAAGTCACTCTTTATTGAAGAAAAAGTATAATCATATTGTGAACATTAATGGAGTTAAATCTCAACACACAGCTGGATTAAACTGCTGTAAAAAATGTAACAGATACAAATCACAATGGTATATGAAGAAAATGTTTGGTGTTCTCCAGAACAGTAGCTACAATTATAATATACATTCTAAGCTGTCATTTCTTTTATAAAATTCAACTTAAATAAATGAGGACTGAGTGACAAAATTCTCTTTTGTTATTGTTTGATTTTTAATCTTTTTACACAAGAACTTCTGAATCAGTGACATTTTCCTATCTACCACAATGACTCTGCATACTTTGCAGAAAGTTCTTATTTATCCACTTGGAAATATGTTGGCATTGCAGATCTAATATTTCATACATGACATGACACATTTAAATTTTGGCAATGCTTTCCATGACTTGAATGTTGATTCTCAAGTATTGTTAAAATAGTTTTTCAAACACCATTCCTTGTAATTTAAACTTAATTTAATTTTGTCCTCATAATTTTGACTTTTTTATGTAGATATATATTTTACATACATAAAATTTGAAAACCAAAATATTTTTTTAACTAAATAGTTTTATTGTACCATATCATGTTGAAAATGATTCTTTCTGATATTCTATCTCACACCTTGAGGCATGTTAATTTTATCACATTAAGGACAGAGTTTAAAATACATTAGTAGCGCCATAGAAGCTATTGAAATATTTTTTTTTTGTAGATGACAAATAAGTTAACACAGTGCTCACCAAAACAGAAAATGCTACAGTGGTGGCATGAAGAAGATTTGGTGTCAATGATATATGATGCTCCTTTCATGGTATATTTAGTCTTCACACATAAATAAAGGACAAATATAACCAAGACTGAGGAAAGACAAAAAGGAAACATAGCAATGCCAATGATTTAAAGAAAAACTAGTAGCAAGCCTAATGCATAGAGATTTATAAGATTTGACAGTTAATGGCATTACTGAACACTTACAGAGCTGTACTGGGGCAAAGATAATTTTTCCCTCACCTTATAGCTAGAATAATTCCACCATTTAAACACTTGATTAGAATTTTTCCAAAAGTCAAAAATAGTACCTCTGTTTAAAAATACCAGAACCAAAAATAGAAAATTTATTTCAAAGCACAGCTTCCGTAGTACTCATGCCCAATATTTACAGTAATGTGAAATCTATAAATTGCCTCCCCTAAAGAATAACTATGGTGCATCTAAGATTTAGTCACTAATTTAAGATGCAGTAATAGATAATAAGAAAATTGAATGTTTAAAGTGTGTAAATAAAGGAGAATATCAGTGACTACTTTAGATCAGTGGTAGTTATAGATATAGCACTTAACAAGTACAATATTCTCTTTATAGTTACTCATTTCATCTAGACAAGACTCAAAATGACAGAAGGAAGCAGAATCTATATTTGAACCTAAAATACACAGCCTAGGAGAACATCCTGTCAAATATAAGATGACAGATAATTCCTCTTCCACCAAGTACATGTAGTAATGAGTTTAAATCTGACTGAAGTAGGACCATATCCCAAAATAGTTATAAAATCTGTAACAAGAAATGAGGGCAGTCAAAATATTTTAAACTTGTTATGAGAAGCAGATTTGGGTCTATGATGTTAGACTGACTGCTAAGTCTATGATTTATTTCTAAACATTAGTTTTATTGATTTACATTTTATGTATTCATCATCTAATACGATGGAATAACCCTAAAAATAAATTCCAAATAATAATCTGAAAGGTTTTATTGCATATATATATGTATATATGTATATGTGTGTGTATATATATACATACATACATACCTTAAAATGTTCTTCTTATTTGAAACTACAGAATTTTCACACATTTTCTGTAAAGGAAATTTTCAATTTAGAAAGATTAGGTTAGCTAAATGTTTGAGAAGCTGAAAATTCCATCCAGCTAGTACAATCTTATAATAATTATCATTTGAACTTAACAGACATCTATAGAACATTTCATCCAAACATAAAAGAATATACCTTCTCTTCAACACCTCATGGAATCTTCTCAAAAACTGACCACATACTAGGTAACAAAGCAAGCTTTAACAATTACAAAAAAAAAAAGAATAACTCCATGTATTTTATCGGATCACCATGGTTTAAAATTAGAATTCAACAGCAAAACTAATTTCAGAAAGATCACAAACACATGGAAATAAGACAATGTTCAACAGAATCACAAATGGGTCAATGAAGAAATAAGGGAATAAATTAAAGACTTCCTAAAATTCAATGAAAATGACCACACAACATAACCAAATTTATGGGACACAATGAAAGGAGTCTTAACAGGAAAATTCATAGCACTGAATGCCTCCATAAACAAGCTGGAAAAATTACAAACTAGTGAGTTAGCAAAACACCTGAAAACTATAGAACAGAAACTCACCCAGATGAACTAGGCAACAGGAAATAATAAAATTGAGAGCAGAAATTAATTAAGTAGAAACAAAGAAAACAATACAAAGAATCAATGAGACCAAAAATTGGTTCTTCTAGAAAGTGGGCAAAACAGATAAATATTTATCCAAATTTAGTAAAGGCAGAGACAGAATATCTAAATTAACAAAATCAGAAATGAAAAGGGTGGCATAATAACAGACACAAAGGAAATCCAGAAAATCATCAGGTCACACTTTGAAAACCTATACTCCACAAAATTGAAAACCATAATGGACATGGACAACTTTCTGGATAAATATCACTTACCAAAATTAAATCAAGACCAAATAAGCAAACTACATAGGCCTATAACTGCTTAAAAAATAGAAACAGTTATCATCAGTCTCCCAACCAAAAATAGTACAAACAAGATTGATTTAGCATAGCATTCTACAAGATTTTCAAAGAAGAAATAATACCAATAATCATCAAATTGTTCCATAAAATAGAAATAGAAGGAATATTGCTTAACTCTCTTTATGAGGCTACAATTACCCTGATACTCAAACAACACAAAGACATTACTAAGAAAGAGAATTACAGACCAGTCTCACTCATAAACATTGATGCAAAATTACTCAATAAAATACTGACAAACTGAATCTGAGAATACAACAGAAAAATAATTTACCATGACCTAGTAGGCTTCATCCCAAAGACGCAGGAATGGTTAAACATACAAAAATCTGTCAATGTAATATTCCATATAAACAACCTGAAAAAAAAGCATTACCATCTCATTAGATGCTGAAAGTCTTTGACAAAATACATGTTTTTTATGAGAAAGGTCTTGAAGAAATATATAGCTAGCAAACAGCCAGCATCAAACTGAATGGAGAGAAACTCAAAGTGATTCCACTGAAATCAGAAACAAGTCAAGGCTGTACACTCTCTCCATATCTATTCAATAGAGTGTGTGAGGACTTAGCTAGTAATAAAACAACAAAAGGAGATCAAGGGGATACAAATCAGAAAAGAAGAAGTCAAATTCTCACTATTTGCTGATAATATGATAGTTTTAATAAGTGACCAAAAAATATCTACCAAGAAATTTCTGCAATTCATGAACACCTTTAGTAATGTAGCAAAATACAATATTAACTCAAAAAATCAGTAGCCCTTCTTTACACAGATGATAAATGGGCTGAGAAAAAGAAAATCAGAGAAACAGCACCCTTCACAACAGCCCCAAATAATATAAAATATCTTGGAGTGACTCTAACACAACTAGCAGAAGACCTGTATGACAAGAACTTGCTATCTTGGAAGAAAGAAACTGAAGAAGGCACCAGAAACTGGAAAACTCTCCCATGCTCATGGGTAGGTAGAATTAACTTAGTAAAAATCACAATCTTACCAAAAGCAATCTACAGATTCAATGCAATGCCAATCAAAATCCCTGCAGAAATTCTTCACAGACTTGAAAGATTAATACTCAATTTCATAAGAAAAGCAAAAAACCCAGGAGAGTCAAAACAATCCTGAATAATAAATGAACCTCTGGAGGCAACACAATCCCTGACTTCAAACTCTACTACAGAGCTACAGTACTGAAAGCAACCTGGTATTGGCACAAAAAAAAAAAAGACAGGAGGAACAATGGAACCAAATAGAAGACCCAGATATTAGTCCACAAACCTACAAACTCCTGATTTTTGACAAGGAAGCAAAAATTATAAAATGAAAAAAAAGTAAAGCATATTCAACAAATATTTCTGGCATAATAGGATATCCTCATGTAGAAGAATGAAAATAGAACCATATCTATTGTCATGCACAAAACTCAAGTCCAAATGGATTGAAGACCTTAAGAAAAAAACCAGCCACACTGAATCTCATAGAAGAGAAATTTGGAAGTGACTTGAATTTCTTGGCACAGGAGACCTCTTCCTAAATATAGACCCAGTAGCACAGACACTGAAGAAAAAAAACAATTAAATAAATGGAGCCTCCTGAAACTAAGAAGCTTCTGTAAAGAAAACAGCACGGTCAACAAGACTACTGAATGGGAAAAGATCTTCACAACCCTTCTGTAAAGCAAAGAACACAGTCAACAAGACCAAATGACAGGCTACAGAATGAGTAAAGTCCTTTACCAACCCCACATCAGACAGAGGTTTGATCTCCAAAATATACAAAAAAACTCAAGAAATTGGACACCAAAAGATCATATAATCCAATAGAAAAATGGAGTACAGACCTAAACAGAGAACTCTCAACAGAGGAATCTAAAATAACTGAAAGACACTTAAGGAAATGTTCAACATCCTTAGTCATCAGAGAAATACAAATCAAAACAACTCTGAGATTCCATCTTACACCTGTAAGAATGGCCAAAATCAAAAACACTGATGACAATTTATGCTGGGAAGGTTGTGGGGATAAGGGAACACTTCTGCATTGCTGGTGGGAATGCAAGCTGGAACAGCCCCTTTAAATGTCAGTGTGGTGATTTCTCAGAAAATTAGGAAACAACCTTCCTCAATACCCAGTAATACTACTTTGGGGTATATATTTAAAGGATGCTCAATTGTGCCACAAGGACATGTGCTATTTGTCACAGACAGAACCTGGAAACAACCTAAATGCCCCTCGACTAAAGAATGGATAAGGAAAATGTGGTCCATTTGCACAATGGAGTGCTACACAGCAGAAAAAAATAACGACAGCTTGAATTTTGCTGGAAAATGGATGGAACTAGAAAGCATTATTTTGAGTGAGGTAATCCAAACCTCACTCAAAGAATCAAAGAAAATTATCACATGTACTCACTCATAGGTGGTTTTTAAACATAAAGCAAAGAAAACCAGCCTACAAAACACAATCCCAGAGAACTTAGACAACAATGCGGACACTAAGAAAGACTTACATAGTTATAATCTACATGGGAAGTAGAAAGTAGAAAAAGACAAGATCTCCTGAATAAATTGGGAGCATGGGTACCTTGGGGGAGGATTGAAGGGGGAAGGGGAGAGGCAGGGAAGAGAACAGAGAAACATGTAGAGCTCAATAAATATCAATTAAAAAATGTATAAAAAATTCACTGGATATGTCAGCTCACAATCGTTTCTTTACCAATCAAGTAACACAGTTTCTGGCTCCATTTGGAATAATTCTCTTTCTCTCCCCTCCCTCCCTCCCTCCCTCCCTCCCTCCCTTCCTTCCTTCCTTTATTTTCTCTTTTTTTTGTACCGAGGTTGAGACTAAAACCTTATGCGTGTTAGATAAATATCCTTGCATTCTGTCATACAGCTACATCCACAGTCTTCTTTTCCACTTTTTTACATTGAAACAAGGTGTCACAAGTGTAACCAAGCTGGACTTAAGCTTACTTCTTGCCCCTGGCAGGCTTTGACTTTTGTGAGCCTCATGTCTTTGCCTCACAAGTCTAGATTAGAAGTCTGAGCCAAACTTTCATTTGTAGAACAGATGTTAAGATGCTTTTCTTATAAGTTATTACTTATTATCTAATTTACTGACCAAATAATAAAATAAGATAAAATAAAGAAACAAACAAAAACAATATAATACCTCCTTTAGCAATCAACATTCTGAGTTCCAGGTAGCTTTCAATGTGTGTTTCCTTGCTGCAACTCCTTCTTTTTTTTTTTAATTTTATTGAAAAAAAAAATTCCGCCTCCTCCCAGCCTCCCATTTCCCTCCCCCTCCCCCCACTCCTCTTCCCCTCCCTCTCCAGTCTGAAGAGCAGTCAGGGTTCCCTGCCCTGTGGAAAGTCCAAAGTCCTCCCCCCTCCATTATGGTCTAGGAAGGTGAACATCCAAACTGGCTAGGTTCCCACAAAGCCAGAACATGAAGTAGAATCAAAACCCAGTGCCATTGTCCTTGGCTTCTCAGCAGCCCTCATTGTCTGCCATATTCAGAGAGTCCGGTTTTATCCCATGCTTTTTCAGTCACAGTCCAGCTGGCCTTGGTGAGCTCCCAATAGATCAGCCCCACTTTCTCCGTGGGTGGGTGCACCCCTTTTGGTCCTGACTTCTTTGCTCATGTTCTCCCTCCTTCTGCTCCTCATTGGGACATTGGGAGCTCAGTCCGGTGCTCCAGTGTGGGTCTCTGTCTCTATCTCCATCCATCGCCAGATGAAGGTTCTATGGTGATATGCAAGATAGATGGGGAGAGAAAAGTGAGAAGGGGAGGATGGGGGGAACTTGTGGAAACGGGATGATTGGGATAAAGGAAGGTTGGATAGGGGAGCAGGGAAGCACATATCTTAATTAAGGGAGCCATCTTAGGGTTTGCAAGAGACTTGGACCTAGAGGGGCTCCCAGTTGCCCAGGGCGATGTCCCCAGTTAGTTCCTGGGACAGCTGAGGATAGGGAACCTGAAATGACCCTATCCTATAGCCATACTGATGAGTATCTTGCAACTCCTTCTGCTGGCATCTCTGACAGCTATGATCCCTTTGACCATACTAGTACTCTATCGCATATTTTAATGCTCTTCTTCTGATTCAGAAACCCACAGTCTTTTAATGTTTTGAGCAAATAAAGACCCACATTAAGTCAATATACTTTTATACTTCAAATTTTGTATTTTCAGATAAAGAAAGCAGTGATGATGGGGATGACTGTAGTGGAGGGAAAGAGTGTAGTGAGGACATCTAAAACTTTTGTACACTGGGTGAATCTCTGCTCTTTGGTCTCATGATCCATGGACTAACCAACTTTGCTATGGTACATCAAACTCTTCTCACCAACAATTCAGGGTACCTAATACTTCCACAGTGATCATTGTTGCTTTCTTGCTCACAGTCATCACTGCTACCTTGTAGACCAAACTTTAATGTCGTTGCCAATGCATTGCTTGCAGACACAGGACTAGAAATAAACATCTAACACGAAGAGATTTCTGACAACTCTCATGGCTAATGCTAAACTCACCTTGCTTTCTGGATCAGCATCGGTTTTCTGTACTAGTGAACTTCACACAGATATAGCATCTGGAAACTCAGTGATAAACAAGCTGGTTAGAAAAAGCAAACAGTGATAGTACATGTTAATGTCCTCTAAGGCAATAAATATGATATTCAACTATGAATTTTTCAATATTAAAAAGTTGCATTTTTCAAATTAATAATTTTAAGGACATTATTTTAAAGATTTAAATTATCTGTTCTTCTAGCAATTCAGTACCCTAATGTACTGAATCTATATTTGTTTCTCCATAACTCAAAAAATCATTCTGAATATTACAAAGTTTTAAAATTTAATGTTTATCACTTTAGAAAAAAAACTTCTAAATGGCTGAGACCTATTCCTGATCTTTAATTCATCTATGATACCAAAGAACTCCATAGAAGGGCTAATTACTTTATTTTTAGTGGCTGGTTGAGAACAGATATATAAAAGTGTAAGTATAGTATAGAAATTGGATTCTTCGTGTTATTTACTTATTATTTCCACTTATTACACAAGCTTCTTCTTTGAATATCCTTGAGGGTGAACAAACAAACAAATTTAATCAACATGACATTTCAACTGCAAAACTAATTTAAAATGGTTCCTCTTTAGAGGAAAAATAGAAGCAGAGGCAAAATGCCAAATTTCTGCCCCAATCCTAGTATAGGAGGGTTGGCTGTTGACTGCGCCACATTAAGGAGGTGTGCGGCACTGAATTCTTCATTCAGCTGTCACTGTTCATCACCAGCAGCTGTTGCCATTGTCATTGGACACTAAATTGAAAGGTTAGTGATGAAGGACAACCACTGATTGCCCTAGAACAGTTGCTGTACTTATTTCTGCCACCTACTTATCCCTTAAGATTGCTTACAGGTAACACTTTTGAGTATTACTTGTTCCCTGTGGAAACATCTTTGTACATGCTAAAGTATTGTGATGTTGAGGTTGTTGAATAAAATCTACTGGCATGAAAAATTTGTACTAATATGGAAAGAAAAAATCCTTTCTCTCTCTATAAGCCACCCTTTCTCCAAAATGGGGCTTTGCCATACAAACAAAAAATGCTACTATTCTTTTTTTCTTTTTTATTTAAAATATTTTTGCATACCAATCCTAGTTTCCCCTCCTTCTTCTCCTCTTTCCCCCCTACCTTTCCTCATTTCACCCCAGATCTCCTCTCCTCAGGGGGGATAAGTCCTTCCTTGGAGAGTCTGCCATACCCAGTTTGAGACAACTCCTGGAATTTAGTTGAAGAGAGGGAAGAAGAATCAAACAAACAAGGGGGATAAAGATCATAATGGAAAAAAGCAGAGAGACAGCTGATCAGAGCTAGTGGGGGGCTCAAGGACTATAGAATGACAGTTGGGGAACCTGAATGGAACTGAATTAGGCCCTGAGAATGTGAATGACAGTTATGTGGATTGAAATATTGGAGGGGGTTCTGGCAATGATACCAAAAGTTACCATGGATGCATGAACTGACCTTTTGAGTTCATTCTCTATAGTGGGAAACCTTGCTGCTATTCTTAAGTATGTCTAGTTTCAGCGAATACAGTATAGTATTTCCTTTCTGTAGTATAAAAATGAGTTAAAAAATAAATAATAATTTTAACTAATCATTACAATATTACTCAGCAAATGACAGCCTAGACTTTGTAATGTTAGTATGACATGGTTATATGAAAGGGCACCCATTGCCCTACACTTAATTTAAAGTGCACTCATAACTTAGAAATAATATAAAAAATTGTTCAGTTTTAATATCTGAGGATTCTGAACAATAACATAATTTCTGAATGAATTGTCAGCCTTTCATAAATGACAGTAAATGGTTGCTCTTTGATTTTATCAGAGCTATGTTCACTTTAATATCTGATATATTTCTAAACTAACATTTGATTTTCCCATTTTGTAGACCATTTAAAGCTCACAACTTATGCTGTTGCTTGGCTTGATGACTAGTACACACCAAAACAATTATCAGAAGCTCCACCAAAAACCTTCTTGCATTGAGATGATAAATCTAATTTTGATATTCTCTTCCTTTCTCTTTCTCTCTGAGTCTGTCTCTTTCTCTCTGTTTGGCCTCCTCTCTCTCTCTCTCTCTCTCTCTCTCTCTCTCTCTCTCTGTGTGTGTGTCAATGGGAGAAGTATGTTGTGTACATGTGCACACTTGTATGTTTGTCAAGTTCATATAAAAGTCTGTGGTTTTGTCTCTTAAATATGAATGCTTTCTGGAATGGAATTCATCAAGTAGGCTAGGCTTGTTTTCTCTGTCTTCAGAGAAATGAACTGATATAATTATAAGAAGCTACATATTAAAGACAGTAATGCTAAAATGTTACACTTATCAGATTTTGAGCTAAGTGAAGTAGATGCACAATGCTCAACTAAAACAATTCTGCATTTAAAAAAACTATTTGACTGTCTATGAAGAAATGATGCAACTTACCAGCAAAATATATTATATTTTATTTATAAGCTTTTCATATCCCTTAATAGAAAAATAAAGTTACATTTTCTATTTTAAATAATTATCTTATTCATAGAGGGAGAAAACAAGGGGAAAATACAGAAAAGAATGAAGAGGAGAGATAGGAGAGCAAAAAAAGGAAAGAGAAGAAGAGATGAAGGCGAGTATGGTCAGGGTGAGTGGGAAAATGAAGAGCAGAGATAGGAGAGAAGACAAGAGAAAGAACTAATGAAACAGGCAAAGATAAAGGAAGAGGGGAGAAAGGAAGATGAGAGCTGGAGGAAACTTTAGGGTAAAGGGAGACTGATGAGAGGTGAAAAAGCTAAGGAATAAGTAATAGAGGAAGGAATGAGGGAAGAGATAGCACAGAGAGAAGAAAGAGAAAGTATATAGGAGAAAAGGGAGAGGTAAGAGTGGAACTGGGAGAGATGAGATGAAAGAGAATATGGGAAAGAGGGGGGAAAGAAAGAAAGGGGATGGGGTAGTAGTGAGGAAGGAGGGAGAGTAAATGGAAACAAGTAAGAAGACTTGGGAGTGTGTTGAGAGGGGAATGAAAAGAGAGTGACAGAAGATAGGAGAAGAGAGAAAGGATTAGAGTGTAGAAAGGGGAAAGGCATTGAGATGAGAGGTAAAGGGGGTGACAAAATGGCTTGGGGAATAGAAAAGAAGAAAATAGAGAAAGGACCAGAGAAAGTAAGGGATGGAGAGTAGAGAAGACAAAGTGATGCAGAGGAGGATAAGAAGGAGGATTATAAAGGAAGTGAGAAAAATGAGCAATGAGAGAGCAGAAAAGAGGCAGACAAAAAAAGAAGTAAGATGCAATAAGGAAGGAAAAGAAGTAAAGGGACAGATGTGAGGCGAGGGAAGACAGGCAGATTGCATTTAGAGTGTTGGGTAATGAGGAAAGGGTGGGGAAAAGAGAAAGAGCAAAGGAGAGAAAGATTAGAGGTGGTGAAGAGGAGCTGAAAGTAGAAATGGATTAGCAGCAAGAGACAGAGAAGTGGTAACAGAGTGGAAAGGGAAGAGAAATACAATTTGGAGAATGGAGAACTTTAAGAAAACTGGGAGACGGTGGAAAAATGGTGAAGAGAAACAGAGTGGGTAGAGTAGGAAAGTGGTTTAGAAACAGAAGAGAAATAGGAAAGGTCAAAGGGACAGGAAACGGGGAGGACAAGATAGAGGAGGGGTGTGAGTAAGAATGAGGAAGAAGGAGAAGAGAAATGAAAAACTGAAGTGAAGAGTGGAGGGCAGGAGTAGTAATGGGAAAGTAAAGAATGTGGGGAAGTAAAGAAGAGAAAGAGAAATGAAAAAGTAGGCAATATTGTAGGGAGAGGAGAGAGGAAGTGCAGAGAAGAGGGAAGAAAGAACAGGAATAGGTAATAGGGAAGGTACACAGGAACAGAGAGAAGAAGGCAAAAGATAGGGCAATGAGGAAGAGGGAAAAGTAGAAAGGCCTACTTAGAGGGTAATGATGGAGTGGGAGATATAAAAGACAAAAGAAAGGAAGAACTGGGTGGAGGAGTTGGGGGTTCCTGTGGTATAGAGCTCTTGTACACTGTAAAGATTTGTCACTCACATTAGTTTAATAAAAGGCTGGTTGGCTAGTAGTCAGACAGGAAGTATACATGGAGCAATGAGACTAAGGCTATTCTGGGAAGATGAAAGGCAGAGATACAGTTGCCATCCAGATGCAGAGGAAGCAAAATCAGAATGCCTGACTGAGAATAGGTACCACTCTATGTGGCTAAATATGGACAAATTATGGGCTAATTTAAGTTGTAAGAGCTAGTTAATAATAAGCCTGAGCTAAAAGGCCAAATATTTTGTAATTAACATAAGCATCTGTTTCTTTGGGACTGCATGTCTGTGGGACTGAGTGGGACAGAAACTTCTGTCTATAAATGGTATCCAAATGTTTGGCAAGGATTTCCACATAAAGCCTGAGAAAGCTTTAAAAAAAGATTCTAGACAGAAAAAAAAAAACAGATTTAAGCACAGCTTTTTGGTAACCATGTTTTCTTTGGTAGGTCGTGTTTACTGGTGGCAAGGAGAGGCATGGATCTGCTTCCTTACTCAATATAAGCAATAAAAACCTTGCAGTTCTTTTAAAAGGCCTTGCTACCAAACACATAAATGTTGTTTATGAGCAGCCAGCATCTGACTTTTTGGTGGTGGCTTGGACCTAGAAACTCCATAGAGTTGTGGCAAGAAATGTGACTGCCTCAGTACCTGTGCTATGAAACTAGGCTCTAAAACAGCTAAGAAATGAGGTAGAATTAGTTGCCAAAGCCACAGCTTTAATCCTACCCACATAGCTTAGCAGAATAAAGACCCATGTGGTCAGAAGAAGATAGAGATGTACAGTAAATACAGATTCAGATGAAAAGTATCCACAAAACAATTTACAATGTGTTTAAAAATATACATAATGCTTGGGACAGAAAAGAAAAAAACTAGAGAAATCCCTTTGGAAAAGAAATAAGGTACACACCTGTAATCCCAGTACTTGGGAGCCAGAGTCAGGAAGATCTCCCTGAATTTGAGACCAGCCTGGTCTCCAGAATCCCTGTCTCAAGAAAACAAAAATTAAGAAAATAAAAATAAAGAAAATTAGTTTTTAAAAAGCCACATAAAGGTAGAAAATACACACAGAACCTGGATATTGTATGCTATTGTGTTGTCTTTGAATTGTTTGATTTCTTAGGAAGAAGTAACAGTTTCTAAAAGACATTTGGTTATAAGTGCTGCTGGATAAATCAATCCTATTTATGTTGAAAATGCGTTGACTTCAAAATTTAAGCCCAAAATATGTACTTTGAAGAATAGGCTTTTCTTTCCACAGAAAATGAGAGGCAGTGGATTTGTTCTGGGTTAAGAAAAATAAGTTTTGATCAAGGAAGACCCCTGGAAAATCTCCAATCGGAATGGATGCTCCAGGTGCTCCAATTTTTCAGAGCACCTCTGTTGCAGTTTCCTCTGAGTTTTATATCCAGAATGGCCTCAAGAATGCTGACTGAGATGATCCAGCTTCACAAAATACTCTAGTCATGACTTGCCTATAATTCTCAATTTTCTTTGGGTACCCATAAGATTATCAATGCCCCCAGTCAACATAAAGTAGCCTAAAAAACTACACCCATATTTAAAAAATATTATAGATATTTATCTTTGTTTAGAATGTTGGTTACAATTTTTTATGGATAATGTTCTGAAAAATGTAAATAAAAGAGATTATAATCAGAATTCTTATTTTGAAGAGAAAAAAGGGGGAAATGTTTTGGGAAAAGGTTATTGTACACTGTAATGATTTTTCACTTTTATTATTTAATAAAATGCTGACTGGCCATTACCCAGGAAGGAAGTATAGGCAGCATGATAAGCCTAAGATAATTCCAAGAAGAGGAAAGCCAGAGACACAGAATGCAACCTAGTCATGGAGAAAGCAAGATGAGAATGCCTCACTGAAAAAAGGTACAAGTCACACAGCTAAACATGGACAAGGATTATGGATTGATTTAAGTTGGAAGAGCTAGTTGATAATAAGCCTGACATAATAGGCCAAACAGTTTATAATAAATACAAGCCTCTGTTACTTTTTTGGGTGGACTGATCAACTGTGGGATTTGGCAAGATAGAAGCTACTTTTTACATGAGGACACAGAGAAGGTGGGGGAAACATATAAGAGGAACAACCTAAAAAGAGAGAGACTAGAAACTTGAGAGATTGTGGAAAGCAGAGAAAAGAATGTGTGGAGAAGGAGAAGTAAGAAGAGGGGGGATAAAAGTAGGAGAAGGGACAGAGAGGAAGGAATATGGGTAAAATGAGTGGTAGAAGGAGGACAAAAAGAGATATAGCATAAGAAGTGGGGAAGAGAGGAGAGCGAGAGAAGTCATGAGAAGGGAGGTGAGAAATGGAGGGGAGAGAGTATAGAATGGGGAAGAGGAGAAAGAGAGGGAGGATAAAGCTGAGGGAAGAGTAGAAAAAAATGAGAGGTAGAGAGATCAAGGTGAGAGAAGAGAAGGAAAGCCAAGAATTGAAAAGATTGGTATATTGGAAAGAGAAAAGGGAGAGAAGGGAATGGAGAGAGAGGGAAGGGAGCGGAGATTGAAGAAAATTTATAGAAGTGGGGCAAGGAGAGAGATAAGAGAAGTGATTTGGATAGAAGGAATGGGATTAACAAGTGGGAAATATGAATAGTTGAGAGAAGGAAAAGAGAAGGAGAACAGAATGAGGCAAGAATAGATAGGTGGTAAAGTGAGAAGAAAGGAAGAGATAGGGAGAGAGTAGTTACCGAAGGGAGGCAATGGGAAGGAGAGAAAAGGACTTGAAATTACAAGAAAGGAGAAAAGTAATTGATTGGAGATCACACAGTGTAAATGAAGGGAAAAGGATGGAGACTTCAAAAAGAACAAAATGGATGAGAAGAGGGGACAGAGAGGTAGGAGGAAAGAAAGAAAGAATGACCACAGAGGAAGAAGTGGAGAGATGGGATGAGAGGGTATAGAGGAAAAATCTCCCATATCTATGTGCGAGGAGGTGGGAGAGAAAGAAGAAGAAAAGCTAAAAGTGAGGGAATTAGAGGGGAAACTGAGAAGGATAGAAGTGTTAAAGTGAGAAGAATCAGGAAGACATTAGAAGGAAGAGGACAAAGTGTGGTAAAGATGAGTTGGAGAGGGAAGAGAACAGTGGGGAAAGAGGAGAGCAGCGAGTGAGGAAAATGAACAAAGGAGGAAAGTGGTAAGACCGGAGAGGGGAGATAGTTCAGAAATGAAAGAGTAAGGCTATAGCAAATAGAAGAGTGGGCAACAAAAAGACAGAAAGGAGGGATGAGTAAGGAAGAGACAGAGAGATGGGACAGAGATGAGAAAGAAGATGTGGCCCAAATGGTAGAGGGGGAAGAGATGCAACATGAGAAAAACTGGAAATAGAGAAAAGAGGAGTGGGAAAGAGAGAAAGAGGAGATACATGGGAAAGTCAGAGAAGAGATATATGGGGAAGTCCAAGAGAGGAGATACATGGGAAAGTCAGAGAGAGGAGATACATGGGAAAATCAACAGAAAAAGGAAAGAAAAAATTATTTTTTTTTCAAGACAGGGTTTTTCTGTAGCTTTGGAACCTTTCTTGGAACTAGCTCTTGTAGACCAGGCTTGCCTCGAACTCACAGAAACCCATCTGCCTCTGCGTATTGAGTGGATTAAAGGTGTTTGCCATCACACCCAGCCCGAAAATGGAATTCTTTACATTGGTTTACTTTTCATTCTCATTGTTGAAGCAGAGGAGTCTCTCTAGATTTCCATTCAGTGTTGCAAATTGAAAATCATTCTACTCAACATCAAATATAGTTTTCTTTCTATCTATACAGAAATGGCTGGTGAGAATATGCTTTACTTAAATGAAGCTCCCAAGGTAGATCTCTGGATATATGCATCAAACTTTACTTTAGTCCCAGCCACACTCTGTATATATATATACTTTTTAAACTGCTCTTTTACATTACTAATTTTATGTGAAGATATAGCTACCCATTAGTTGATAAGAAATCTTTACCCACTGACATTCAGTGGCATGACTGTACTCAAATTTTCCCTTCTTACTCTCATAAACTACTGATTAAGTCATTAAGAAATAATAACCTGAGGTGCTGAGGAGTTCCATCTGGACGGGTGAGTGTGTGCTATCCAGGGGCAGATTGTCCCAGAAGAGAGCACAAAACCCCCTCCCCCAGCTCCTTCTGCAGGGCGTTCTTTCTTACACATGACCCAGCCCCCTAGCACCCCCCCAACCCTGCCCTGCTGTATGCTAGGACCAGTGCTCAAGAACGGTTTTAAGCTCCTACACTCAGGCTACCCACCCAGAGCGGTGAGTGCCTGCCTGCCTGGCAGGCCTCAAGGCCCCCAGTAAGGGAGCCCGGGCAGCTCCAGCTTGTGCTCCAGGGTCTCCTGTGCTCTCCTGGACCCCGCCCTGCCTGCCATGTTCTTCCTTTTGTCCCCGGATGATTGGGCTACCAGGCGGGCCTGTTTAGGTGCTGAGGAGTTCCACCTGGAAGGGTGAGTGTGTGCTGTCCAGGGGCAGATTGTCCCGGAAGACAGCACAAACCCCCCTCCCCCAGCTCCTTCTGCAGGGCTGTCTTTCTTACACAAGACCCTCCCCCCCCAAGCCTGCGTTTTCTGCATGGTCCTTTGCTCAGGAACAGTTTACTACTTCTACACTAAGGCTACCCACCCAGAGCAGTGAGTGCCTGCCTATTGGGCAGGCTTCAAGGACCCCTGAAAGGGAGCACACACACTTTCAGGTTGTGAGGCAGGGTCTCCTGTGTTCTACTCGTCCCCGCCCTGCCCCCCAAGTTCCCCCTATTGTCTGCGGGTCATTGGACTACCAGGCGTCCATGTTTTGGTGCTGAGGAGTTCCATCTGGATGGAACGGTTCCTGCTTCTACACTGAAGAGATACACCCAGAGAGTCAGTCACAGCAAAGACTGGACCAAGACACCAGGCCTCTCCTGGCTCCATTTGAAGAAAGAGATGGGAAGGCGCCAATGCAAGAATTCCTCCAACAACCTGAAAGGCAACATGACATCACCAGAATCCAGGGATCCCGAAATAAGAAGAATTGTACACCCTACTCCAGAAGAATTAGAAGAAATCGACTCAAAAGTGAATTATATGAAAATAATAGAAGACCTTAAACAGGAGGTGAAAAACTGCCATAAACAATTAGAGATTACAAACAAAAAGGTAGAGGAAATGAATAAATCACTCAAAGATACCCAAGAAAACCAAGAGAAACAAGAAGAAGCAATCAAACAGGTAAGGGAAGCAGTTCAAGACTTGAAGAATGAAATGGAAGTAATGAAGAAAACACAAACTGAGGGAAGGATGGAGTTACTTATAAAGGCAAACCTACCAGACTTACAGCTGACTTCTCTATGGAAACCATGAAAGCCAGAATGTCCTGGATAGATGTACTGCAGAAACTAGGAGAACATGAATGCAAGCCCAGACTACTATACCCAGCCAAGTTTTCGTTCACTATAAATGGAGAAAACAAAATTTTCCAGGTAAAACCAAATTTAAACAATACGTAGCCAGAAATCCAACCTTACAGAAAGTAATAGAAGGAAAATCACAAACCAAGGAGTCCAACAATGACCACAATAACTCAAACATCTAGAGACACTTCACCAGCACAACTCAAAGAAGGGAAACACACAAACTCTACTACTAAAAAAGTGACCGGAGTTAACAACCACTGGTCACTAATATCACTTAATGTCAATGGACTCAACTCACCTATAAAAAGGCACAGGCTAAGAGATTGGATACGAAAACAGGATCCAACATTCTGCTGTTTACAAGAAACACACCTCAACCACAAAGACAGGCACCTACTCAGAGTAAAGGGATGGGAAAAGGTTTATCAAGCAAATGGACCTAAGAAACAAGCAGGTGTGGCCATACTAATTTCTAACAAAGTTGATTTTAAACTTAAATCAATCAGAAGAGATGGAGAGGTACATTTTATACTCATAACAGGAACAATTCATCAGGAGGAAGTCTCAATCCTGAATATCTAGGCCCCTAATATAAAAGCACCCACATATGTAAAAGAAACATTACTAAAACTCAAGGCTGCCATCAAACCACACACACTAATAGTAGGAGACTTCAACACTCCTCTCTCACCAATGGACAGGTCAATCAGACAGAAACCCAACAGAGAAATAAGAGAATTAATGGAGGTAATTAATCAAATGGACTTAACAGACATCTATAGAACATTCCACCCAAATAGGAAAGAATATACCTTCTTCTCTGCAGCTCATGGAACCTTCTCGAAAATTGACCACATACTCGGTAACAAAGCAAACTTCCGCAGTTACAAAAAAAATTCGTAACCTCCTGTGTCTTATCAGATCACCATGGATTAAAGTTAGAATTCAACAACAATGCTACCCCCAGAAAGCCTACAAACTCATGAAAACTGAACAGTCAACTACTGAACGACACCTGGATCAAGGAAGAAATAAAGAAAGAAATTAAAGTCTTCCTTGAATTCAATGAAAATAAAGAAACAACCTACTCAAATGTATGGGACACTATGAAAGCAGTCTTAAGAGGAAAGTTCATAGCACTAAGTGCCCACTTAAAGAAAACAGAGAAAGCATACATTGGAGACTTAACAGCTCACCTGAAAGCTCTAGAAAAAAAAAAGAAGCAGACTCACCTAGGAGGAGTAGAAGACTGGAAATAATCAAACTGAGGGCTGAAATCAACAAAATAGAAACACAGAAAACTATCCAAAGAATCAATGAAACAAAAATCTGGTTCCTGGAGAAAATCAACAAGATTGATAAACCCCTATCCAAACTAATCAAACGGCAGAGAGAGAATATGCAAATTAATAACATCAGAAATGAAAAACGGGACATATCCACAGACATAGAGGAAATTCAGAGAATCATTAGATCTTACTACAAAAGCCTGTATGCCACAAAACTGGAAAATGTAAAAGAAATGGACACTTTTTTAGATAAATACCATATACCAAAGTTAAACCAGGACCAGGTGAACAATCTAAATAGACCTGTTACTCGCGAAGAATTAGAAGCGGTTATCAAAAACCTCCCTACCAAAAAAAAAAGCCCAGTACCAGATGGTTCCAATGCAGAATTCTACCAGAACGTCCAAGAAGACGTTGTCTTATTGCTATTGCATTTGCTAAAACTTCAAGCACAATATTGAAGAGGTATGGAGAGAGTGGACAGCCTTGTCGTGTTCCTGATTTTAGTGGGATGGCTTTGAGTTTCTCTCCATTTAATTTGATGTTAGCTGTCGGCTTGCTGTAAATAGCTTTAATTATATTTAGGTATGACCCTTGTATCCCTAATCTCTCCAAGACTTTTATCATAAAGGGATGTTGAATATTGTCAAATGCTTTTTCAGCATCTAATGAAATAATCATATGGTTTTTTCTTTCAGTTTATTTATATAATACCTATACTCCTTAATGTGTTTCACAATATAGAAACAGAAGAGTCATTGCCAAATTCCTTTTATGAAGCTACAGTCACTCTGATACCAAAACCACACAAAGACTCTACCAAGAAAGAGAATTACAGGCCAATCTCACTCATGAACATCGACACAAAAATCCTCAACAAAATACTGGCAAATCGTATCCAAGAACACATTAGAAAAATTATCCATTATGATCAAGTAGGCCTCATCCCAGATATGCAGGGCTGGTTCAACATACGAAAAATTTATCAATGTAATCCATCATATAAATAAACTGAAAGAAAAAACCATATGATTATTTCATTAGATGCTGAAAAAGCATTTGACAATATTCAACATCCCTTTATGATAAAAGTCTTGGAGAGATTAGGGATACAAGGGTCATACCTAAATATAATTAAAGCTATTTACAGCAAGCCGACAGCTAACATCAAATTAAATGGAGAGAAACTCAAAGCCATCCCACTAAAATCAGGAACACGACAAGGCTGTCCACTCTCTCCATACCTCTTCAATATTGTGCTTGAAGTTTTAGCAATAGCAATAAGACAACATAAGGGGATCAAGGAGATTCAATCGGAAAGGAAGAAGTTAAACTTTCGTTATTTGTAGATGATATGATAGTGTACATAAGCAACCCCAAAAACTCCACCAAAAAACTCCTACAGCTGATAAACTCCTTTAGTAATGTGGCCAGATACAAGATCAACTCCAAAAAATCAGTCGCCCTCCTATACACAAAGGATATGGAAGCAGAGAGGGAAATCAGAGAAGCATCACCTTTCACGATAGCCACAAATAGCATAAGGGGAGATGGGAAGAGAAAAGTGAGAAGGGGTGGATGGGGGGAACTTGGGGAAATGGGATGATTCGAATAAAGGAAGGTTGGATAGGGGAGCAGGGAAGCACATATCTTAATTAAGGGAGCCATCTTAGGGTTTTCAAGAAACTTGGACCTAGAGGGGCTCCCAGGTGCCCAGGGCAATGTCCCCAGTTAGTTCCGGGGGCAGCTGAGGACAGGGAACCTGAAATGGCCTTATTCTATAGCCATACTGATGAATATCTTGCATATCACCATAGAACCTTCATCTGGTGATGGATGGAGATAGAGACAGATACCCACACTGGAGCACCGGACTCCCATTGAGGAGCAGAAGGAGGGAGAACATGAGCAAAGAAGTCAGGACCACAAGGGGTGCACCCACCCACGGAGACAGTGGGGCTGATTGATTGGGAGCTCACCAAGGCCAGCTGGACTGTGACTGAATAAGCATGGGATAAAACCGGACTCTCTGAATATGGCGGACAATAAGGGCTGCTGAGAAGCCAAGGACAATAGCACGGGGTTTTGATCCTACTTCTCGTTCTGGCTTTGTGAAAGCCTAGCCAGTTTGGATATTCACCTTTCTAGACCAGGATGGAGGGGGAGGACTTTGGACTTTCCACAGTGCAGGAAACCCTGACTGCTCTTCAGACTGGAGAGGGAGGGGGAGAGGAGTGGGGAGGGGGAGAGGAGTGGGAGGAGGGGGAGAGGAGTGGGAGGAGGGGGAGGGAAATGGGAGGCTGGGAGGAGGCAGAAATTTTTTTTCTTTCAATAAAAAAAATTAAAATTAAAAAAAAGAAATAATAACCTTCCCTCAATTTGTTAATTGAACTGCCTGTAAAGAAACACTGCTACTTAGTCTTTTATACTCCTATACACAAAGGATAAAAAAGCAGGGAGGGAAATCAGAGAAGCATCACCTTTCACGATAGCCACAAATAGCATAAAATATCTTGGGGTAACTCTTACCAAGGAAGTGAAAGATCTATTTGAAAAGATCTTTAAGTCTTTGAAGAAAGAAATTGAAGAGGATACAAGAAAATGGAAGGATCTCCCTTGCTCTTGGATTGGGAGGATCAACATAGTAAAAATGGCAATTCTACCAAAGGCAATCTATAGATTCAATGCAATCCCCATCAAAATCCCAACAAAATTCTTCATAGACCTTGAGAGAACAATAATCAACTTTATATGGAAAAACAAAAACCCAGGATAGCCAAAACAATCCTGTACAATAAAGGTATTTTTGGTGGCATTACCATCCCTTACTTCAGACTCTAGTACAGAGCTATAGTAATGAAAACAGCTTGTTATTGGCACAAAACAGAGATATTGACCAATGGAATCGAGTAGAAGGCCCGGATTTTAACCCACAAACCTATGTACACCTGATTTCCAACAAAGGAACTAAAAGTATACAATAGAAGAAAGAAAGCATCTTCAACAAATGGTGCTGGCATAACTGGATGTCAACCTGTAGAAGAATGAAAATAGATCCATATCTGTCACCATGCAAAAAACTCAAGTCCAAATAGATTAAAGACCTCAATATCAATCTAAACACACTGAATCTGATTAAAAAAGGAAGTGGGAAGTACTCTACAACACATGGGCACAGGAGTCCACTTCCTATGTATAACCCCAGTAGCACAGACAATAAGGGAAACATTGAATAAATGGGACCTCCTAATACTGAGAAGCTTTTGTAAAGCAAAGGACACTGTCATTAAGACAAAAAGAAACCCTACTGACTGGGAGAAGATCTTCACCAACCCCGCAACAGACAAAGGTCTGATCTCCAAAATAAATACAAAAAGTGTCTTTTATATTCTTAAATTCAATAAAAATGAGACTTACAATGTTTTTATTCAGCAAAAATTCCAATTATATTTTCCATTTCATATATAATTATTTCATTCTTAATATTATTTTTATCAAAAAACATAGTGTTCCTTTCATTTATAAATTATTAAAATGCCAATTATTAGAAAGCAAATAATTTAACTTACATTTATAACATCTCAGGGTGTGAAACATTTATAAATAAATAAGTAAACTCTTATTTACTATGAGAATCAATATAGAACATATTTAATCTCATCAACAACTGAACTTTCTTGGGCAACATAAAAGACAATTTTCAGTATCAAAATGTAAAGATTATTTCTTTACTGTTTCCTTGATTGCATGATTTTTTTAAACATATTCGAGTGTTTTTCATGAATATATATGTTCACTGTGTGTATGCAGTGCCTCTTGAGGCCAGAAGGTAATTGATCCCACGAAAGTGTAGTTACAGATGTTATTTAGGCACAGCATGAGTGCTAGGAATGTAACCCAAACCCCTTTAAGCAAAGACAGTGCTTTTGACACCAAAACATCTCTATTGTGCCAGATTACATGATTTTAATAGGAAGACACTTCTCTAAATTTTTTATTTTAAAAACAAGATAACAATAATAACAGAGAAAAGGCTTCTTTGTCACATATCCTCATCCTGTTGATATTGCCCTCATACTCATCACAGTATGAGAGAGCCATTTACTCTGTGACTCAGAAGACAAGGCCAGGGAATTCACCAACATGCTTAGTGTCATGAGTGGACCTCACTCCTTATGTTGTGAGGAAAATTAACAGTCAGACTTTGCTTCAAATATTTCAAGTGACACTGACTCATCTTATTTAGAATATCAAGTATAGGATGTGAAGATAATGCTATCTAAATAACCAGAAAGAGGAAAAAGGCAAAATGTGTAGAGGTGTATGGTTATGTCTATGAGTGCAGTAACTTAAACAACACAATTACCCATATCCTAATAACTCTGAAATATTATGCAACTGTGAAAATAATAACAGGTACTTGAACAAGGATAAATTTTGAAAATCTTACACTAATACAAACAAGCACAGTGCCAATGAGCATATATTTCAGAATCCCACAAATATCAAAAGTATTAAAAAAAACTATTCAATGTTTTAGTCTATCATTGTTTCTGCTGGGCTTAAGTTGGACAGTAGGGAGTAGATGAAGTTTACTCAGAATAAAGTTGAAACTGTAGGAAGCAAAATTCCCAGATAAGGATGATTGTGTGCTGGAGTTCTTTATACACATGTGACATAATTGTTAGGTCTCATGTAATCCTCTTATTTTTGTTCATGTTGTAAAACTATTGATTAACCATAAAAGTTCAGCTAGTTTTCCATTACACAAGGGAAAGCTTCCCTGTATCTGTGATGTACTCCCAACAACCAGGAGGTGAGGCAAAGACAGGAAGACTGTCATGAGTTCCAGGCCAGATTGGGCTACGGAGTGACTCTTTGAAACATAACCAAACTTTGCCAATTCCCCACAAATAGATTATTTAATGCAGAATTCCATAGCAATAAAAAATTTTGCATCTGAAAATGTTTCAAGCTCCCACATGAAAATGCAGTTAGACTAATTTGAAATTGTTTGGACCTTGTCAAAATGTGATTTATTATTTTTGCTCAGAAGTTTGGCATAAGGTTATTTGTATAAATATTAAAATTAAGGCTTAACACTATTTTGAGTGTGTCATTAAAAATAGTTCTCTATTCTCTATTTGCAGGATGCCTAAGAAGGATGATAAGGAAATTAGTGGGTGTTTGCGCACTTGCATTTAAAATAAAAATGCTTCATTGAGATCTGCATACACTTAGTACAAATGCCCATAAGCAAAACCGTGATGGAAAACATTTGGTAGTCTCCTTAAAAAATAAAAAATGGAATAGCTGTAGCCATAAGGCCCACCACTGAGTACACTTGTAAAGAAAATAGAATCAGTATGTCAGAGATTTACCTATACTCCCCGGGGTCTTGAAGCATTTAGTCAAAGTATGTAAACATTAGCAGAGTGGGTATGTATTCAGTGGTATGCCCAACAAGAGGAAGGAAAAGAGAATACAGCTGGAAACTCATCAAATATTCCTTACCTGTGGTTTAGGTTCCTAGTCTGCGCTCTTTCAAAGTCACTTTAGGGTATAATTGACTGGATTTATCTTATTAAGTATGTGGATTATGAGGAAATCCAAGCACACCACAAACAAAACAAAACAAAACAAAACAAAAAAACTACTTGTAGATTAAGCATCCTAAATATATAGATATTTTCATTGGTAAATGGAAAAATATGATTTAAAATTCAAATTTAAATAAAATAATAGATGTTGGACAAACTGTGAAGTTGAAATACTGAATATAATAAGAGAGGTTAAAAGCATAATTTTGTAAAACCCAGTGCCATTGTCCTTGGCTTCTCAGTCAGCCCTCATTGTCTGCCGCGTTCAGAGAGTCCGGTTTGATCACATGCTCCAACAGTCCCAGTTCCGCTGGCGTGGGTGAGCTCCCATTAGATCAGCCCTGCCATCTCAGTGGGTGGGTGCACCCCTCACGGTCCTGACTTCCTTGCTCATGTTTTCCCTCCTTCTGCTTCTCATTTGGACCTTGGGAGCTCAGTCCAGTGCTCCAATGTGGGTCTCTGTCTCTATCTCCATCCATCACCAGATAAAGGTTCTATGGTGATATGCAAGATATTCATCAGTATGGCTATAGGATAAGGCCATTTCAGGCTCCCTCTCCTCAGCTGCCCAAGGAACTAGCTGGGGACATCTCCTTGCACTCCTGGGAACCCCTCTAGAGTCAAGTCTCTTGCCAACCCTAAAATGGCTCCCTTAATTAAGATATATAGGTCCCTGCTCCCATATCCACCTTCTTTCATCCCAACCATCCCATTCCCCCAAGCTCCCCCCATCCTCCCCTTCTCACTTTTCTCTCCCCATCTCCCCTTACCCCCACCCCAAGTTCCCAATTTTTGCCTGGCAATCTTGTCTACTTCCAATATCCAGGAGGATAACTATATGTTTTTCTTTGGGTTCACCTTCTTATTTAGCTTTTCTAGGATCATGAATTATAGGCTCAATGTCCTTTATTTATGGCTAAAATCCACTTATGAGTGAGTATATACCATATTCATCTTTCTGGGTCTGGATTACATGTACTGGCTTTGTGGGAGCCTAGTCTGTTTGGATGCTCACCTTACTAGACCTGGATGGAGGGGGGAGGACCTTGGACTTCCCAGAGGGCAGGGAACCCTGACTGCTCTTTGGACTGGAGAGGAAGGGAGACGGGGAGTGGGGGAGGGGGAGGGAAATGAAAGGAGGGGGGAAGGTGAAAATTTTAATACTAATACTAATAATAAAATAAAGCAATAAAATAAAATATCAAATAAGTAAAAAAAAAAAGACTGGAGGGGGAGAGAGGAGGGTGAGTGGGCTAGCAGGAGGGGAATGGGAAGAGGGGAGAAAGTAGAAATTTTTGAATGGAAAAATAAATAAAAATAAATAAAAAGCACAATTTTTCCTTTATATGACACAAACTCTATTTGAAGTTTCATTCCAGCTATTAATCATGCTATTGTTTCCCCTAATACATAGATGAGAAATACTTTAAAATTGTCTTTGCTTACAGTATTCACGAAAGTATAGAGTATTGTAATTTGGTCTTGGGAGATACTAGAAATAAAGGAATGGGTCTGATGTTTAAATTTTCTTCCTAATAACTGAATTCTTCTATTCTTGTACAATTTATTGTTTATTTAATAAAATCTAGTAAATAATAGGACTTGGGCCTTGCCATAGACAATGCCATATTAATACTCTTAGTATCTTTCAGTATAAGGAATGGAAAGGAAGCATGAAATATAATGAGAAGGTACTGAAACCAAACCTAAATATGGGAGAAAACATGAATTTATAAACCATTGATGGCATATGACAATCCAGAAAAATCAGTAACTAACTCCTTTAGACCACTTTCCACAGTTTATATATTCAGCTCTTATCGTGTTGTAAATTTTTAACATAGTACTTAAAAATATTTATTTTTAGAATTTAAAATTAAATAGCATATTAAAAATACAATAGCTACCTTTTAAGCAATAAATAAATGAATATAGAAAAATACACCAATTACATTGTCCCAATAAACCTTTTTATAACCAAATTTGTCAATAAATATTAATGACACCTATAGTAGTTTCTCCTTTAAATTAAAAAGTTACCTAATCTTAAACTTAAAAAAAACTAAAGTTATTTCCTAGTAAAATTGTATTATAGAACATCATCTTTGAAGCCCACTCAGTTAAGAATTCTTATTGAAAGTATTTCTCATAGTATTTGAAGTCAACTATAAAACCACACATTTGTTTAACTGTATGTTTGTGTGCTTTTCCTCTGAACATGCCCTATTACCCACAGCAAAATATAATCTTGTATGATGAGCTTTCTGTCATGAATTTGATGTTTGAAAGTGTCTTCAACATGTGGGTTGTAGTATGAAAGGACGGGAGGCTGTGTCCCACCACCCGGCTAGCTTAACCCCCAAAATAAACACACAGAAATTGTATTAAATTTCTGTAATGAAATTACTGCCTGTCCTATTAGTTCTAGCCTCTTATTGGCTAACTCTCACATCTTGATTCAACCCATTTCTAATAATCTGTATGTTACCACAAGGTCGTGGCTTACCGGGAAAGACTCAGCATCTCTGACTCTGGTGACTCCATGGCAGCTCTCTCTGACTCTGTTTTCTTTCTCCCAGCATCCTGTACTGTCTATTCTGCCTACCTAATTTTCTGCCCTATCAAAAGGCCAAGGCGGTTACTTTATTTAACCAATGAAAGCAACACATATAAAGAAGGACCTCCTACACCAGTGGGTACTCTTTCTCCCCCAAACCACTTACGATGTAAAGTATTTCAGCTGAAAATTGCCTATTATAAACAAAGTGAATGCACCCTCTGAGTCAATAATGAACCAAAAGAAATTTATCTTCCTGAGTAAGACTAGCTCCTTAACTCAGTATAGGCATTGCTTATATACCAATATATGCATGCATACCAATAGGCATTGCCGTATACCCAATAATTTTCACATCTAAGTTTTTTTCTGTACTTAACATTGAACTTCACTGGAGATCTTTGTTCAGAATTGTTTGAAGTGGAGGCAAGAATAAAGAGGTGAGTGTCTTGTTGCTATACAAATGTCTATCATTTCAGAGTTTATTGAGTAATAAATTTAAATTTCTATCTCAAGAAAGAAAACATAATTTTATTCAGACACTAAACTTGATTTCTCTGTTATTTCGAGTATCCAGCTCAAGCTTCCAAACAAATCTTAAAATATATGCTATGCCTTCATTTGCCTATTTCATATTAATAAATTAGCATTCATTTGAAATAATTATTTAAAATCATCTGTCAAAACCAACATTTATAAATAAATATCTCTTAAAATACTTCCGAAACAATTCATTCTAAACTGGAAATTCTGTAAGCTAAGAGTCTAAATATGGCTTTTATTGGATGCAACATTTTCACTTACAACAGTCTTCTGTCATTCTTGTACACTGCTTGAGAACAATGTTCCTCTATATGTCCTCTCTGAATAGGTCTCACACAGCTTTTTTTTTTGTACGTTTTCTAATGTACAATTTTACCAGCTTCATTTTCCTAAAGTGACTTCACTCTGTAAGAGCTGTGGATATTATTTATCTTTTTACCTCAGTATAGACTTCACTGAGACAGAGTTTGTAATAACCCAGACTAGCTTTAAATACTCTACATGGTCAAGACTGACCTTGAAATTCGGATACTTTTGTTTTCATTTCCCTAGAGCTGGAATTGCAGGTGTGTGCTGCTATACCTGGCCCAAATGGTGCCTAAAGATTGAACCTAGGGTCTCCAGCAGATTAGTTTCAACTAACATAGAGTAAAAAAATCACATACTACTTTTATTTGATATTTCTTTCATTAAAAGTTTCTAATTACTTCCTTACAGCTTGTTGGATGAAACCCACAGAGTTTATAATGAAAAAGTTTTACCTACCTTTAATTATTTTTCAGTCAAAATTCCAAACAGTTTCACATTCAATTAGTGAGTCACTATTTGTATCAAACTACTAACTATATTCTTAATTTCCTTCAGATATTTTAACATAATATTTCTGACTTTGAACTAGTCTGGAAACTCTTTCTTAACACCAAGTATTTCTCCATTTCTCATATGATGCCCTTACCTTTTACATATTAATTCCTACATACTGTCTCTCACACAACACTCCCATATTATTTTAAAAATTGTTTACTCCATGCTGTATCTTTAGTTTCTTCTTTTATTGATATGAGTACTTAAATGACATTCATGCAACTTTATGTCTAGTTATGAAACGTTTTGCAATTTAAATGTACTATTTTATGTCTAATTTAAAATGTAGAATTAGAAAATGCTGTATTTAATGAATGGAAACTGTCCAAACATTTTACTTTATTGTTTTTATGTAGAAAAGAGAATTCAAACAAGACAGGTCAAATGAAAAATAAACTTTTCAAGTACAGTACCCACTCAAACTGAGTACTCCTTTCATCAATGTAATCTCTCCAAAGAACCTAGAAAGAAGGATATATTTGGATACATGTAGAGAAAGCTGATTCAGGATGACATTCCCACAATTTGAAAACATCAGCTCCTGTTGTCCTTGAATATTTGACTAGACTTTCTGTCTTTCTCAATGATTGCAGGCAGAAACAGTAAATAGAACATTCCAATTTAGAAGTAAACCAAAAAACCTCCAAGATGAGAAATAAATGAGTGAGTAGTAAATACTGGGGATGCTTCATAGCTACAAAGGATGCAGAATGATATCATTAATATTTTGATTCTTCTCACATTTACAATGTTAAAGCTATAGAGAAGGGAGAGAGGTAATGAACTAAACAGGGAATAGGAGAGAAGGTAGAAGGTGGAGAAAAAGCAAAGAAAAATCCAGAGGGAGATGAAGGAGACAAAAATAATAGTAGGGAGAATAGAGAAAATAAAAAGGGAAGAGGGAGAGAATCCATGGGAGTATGAAATGGAGTAGGGAGAAATAATAGAGAATAAAAAAAGAGAGTTGACAAGAGAGTGATAGGGAGAGGGGTAAGATGAAAAAGGAAGGGGAGATGGAATGAAACAGATAAATAAAAGGGATAAAAGGATGGAGAGGGGAGAGGAGACAGAGGTGAAGTAAAAAGGTAAGAGTAGAATAGATAAAACAAGATATAGAAGAGAGCTGAAGTTGAAAAGAGAAAAAGGTGGCAGTGAGAAAAAGATGACTAAGGAGAGGAGGAAGGTGGGGTGAAGAAGACAAAGATGAGAGAAGATAATAAGGGATAGGATGGGAAAAGAAGTGAAGGAAGAGTACAGGAAGGATGGGACAGGTAGAGAAACAAGTGTTACAGGAAATCAATGGGAGAGAAGGAGCAAGTAGAGGTCAGAAAGTGGAACATGAAGATTGAAGGAGCTGGAGATAGGGAGGAGGGTTAGAGATTAGAGGGAGATGATAAGATAATAGACAAGGGAGTAGAGACAGGAAGAAGAGAGGGGAAAGAAGGGCAAACAAGTAGAATAGATAAAAAATAAGAAAGGGAGTGTTGGAAAATAAATCAGGGGTGAGAGGGGGAAATAAGAATCAAAGGAGGTGAGAAAGGGGGAGGGAGTGGGAAAGGAGAAAGTAAATGTGCAGATTGGAAAACAGAGGAGAGTAGAGAGAGGAGGAAAGAACAGAAATTGAATGGGAGGAAAGAGTGAGGGAAGGTAAGGGAAGAAAGATTGGTGATACTGGACTGTTACTTAAACAAAAGGGGGAGGTGTTGTGGGAGCTCCTTCTGCTCCTTCAGCCAATAGCTGCTGAGATACCAACCCATTGGGGTGTCGTCTCTCTCCCTTTAAAAAAGCGGCCACTTCCCTCTCCTCTTCCGGCGACTAGGTTCCTTTCCTGACTGTGCAGAGGGCTGTTGTCTGGGACGGTGATCTGTAAGTTTTTCCCTTTAAATAAATAATCATTCTATTAATCATAATTCCAAACTGGTGTGGGATTGTTTGTGACTTATGCCTTCACTGGACAAGAGATAGAAATAAGACAGAGAGAAGAGGGGAACAGGGAGATAGGATGAAGGTAGTTAAAAGGGAAGATGGGGAAGAGGAGATGAAGAGGGAAGGGAGAAAGAGGACATTTAAGAGAAATGAAGTAATTCAGAAAAGACCAGTAGGATAGGAGAAGCAACAGAGTAGTTAGAGAAAGAGAAGTGAAAATGGAGGCCATAGAAGGTAGTAGAAAGGAGCAAAGGTAAAAAGGAGGGGGAAGATAATAAAGCGTATATAGGGAAATAACAATGAGGGAGGAAAAAGAAAGGAAGGTGGCAGTGATGAGCCTGGACTCAAAGAAGTAGATGGCCAATGAAATACAATAGAGAGAAAATGGTGGGAAGAGGGAGAGAGGAAAGGAGAGATGAAAGGAAGACAGAAGAGAGGAAGGAGACAAAATATGACAAAAGAGAGTGTCAGAGAAAGGAGAGGAACAGGAAAGAGATGAGAATGGCAAGAGGAGAATGGTATCTTGGGTTTTCTCTTGTGATAAAAACTGTGGTCAAAAGCAACCTAGGGAGGAAAGGGTTTATTTCATCTTACAGCTTGTAGTTCATCCCTGAGGGAAGTCAAATAGGAGTGAAAACCAAGAGAAATGCTGCTTTCTGTCTTGATCATCAAAACTTTTTAAACTGGACTTCATATTATCCAGAACCACCAGCCCAGGAGTGGCACCACCCACAGTGGTGACAAAGATGGTACGGATAGATGGAGAGAGTGTAGAAAAAGACAGGGAGTTGGTAGGCAGAGAGGAAAGAGAAAGAAAAGCTAAACCCTTCCACATCTATTATCAATCAGGAAAATGCACCACAGGATTGCTCAGAGACCAAGTGGTGAGGGCCTCTTCTCAACTGAGGTTCCGTCTTTAAAAATGGCTCTAGTTTGTGTTTATGCCCTTTCATCATCATATTCTCTTCAAAGAAACTAGCACAAAGGTGATGCTTAATACATATGATTAGAATTGAGCCAAAATCCCACAAGTAGAATCAAAGGCAGCCTCAGAAATTATGGGTGGTGGTGTGGCTCTAGGTGATCTTTCATTGTATACAACATAGAAATTAACAGTAAGAAATTAAGGCTTGTTAGTGGCACTAAGTCCTGCCTCGTGGATTCATTTTTAAGAATAATGCAGACTTAAGAGGGGTGATGCATCCTGGGCGTGTCTTAAAGAATAAGGGTAGAAACTTTTTAATTGTCTTCCCACTGCCATGGAGAGCAATCAGAATGGTACAAAGTAAGACATTTTGAGATACTCTTATTATAGAGCGGAAGTACACATACTCACAGGGCATGAATGCAGGTTTTCCTCACACGTTCTGAGGTTTCTTGTGGGTTTGAAACTAAATTGGGCAGTTACTTCACAAAATTGTATTATTTACTCTTAGATAAGAATAACTTGAAGAGGAACATTTCTTTGCTGTAGTTAGAAGGTAGATCATTGGCAGCTGATGTTATTTGTCTATATCCCAGATTTGGATGCTATATGCTACTGCCATGTAGATTTTGAGTCCTTGTCTTCTACATGTTTCTTGTTTTTTTGAGGTTATTCCCTTGGATCCCTTCTTTGTCCTACCGGTTTCTATCCAGTATCAGTTGAAGACTTTTTGCACTCAAATTGTGTGCCCAAGTATCTGAGCATGGAAAATAAAGTCAAAGGATGATAGAAATGAGTGTGATCTAGGCAATATAAATTTTCCTCTCTCTTAAACATGTTTTTCCCCCTTTGTGCAATTTCTGAACATTATATAAGAGGAGTCCTAGTATCCTATGTTCTGATCCACATAGTTAAATGCAATACTCTTAAAATTTCACACTTAAAATTTCTTCTTCCTAGCTATCTTTCCTTGAATTATTTCTAGGAAGAGATACATTCTCATCTTCTCTGCCTCTTGGCTTTCATGTGTTTTTACCCATTTAAAATGTATGTTCTAGCTTTAACTGTTGCTTTGAAGCATGTATTTTCCTTAAATATGGGAATACCTGGGAGGTCCTGAAGAAGAGAAACGTGAATAATGTACCCACAGAATGAGTCATACATGTGAATATGTGTGAATAAATGTCATATCTATAATTTTTATAAGCAAGGTATTGTCAGATTAAACCAACACTTGTACGAGACTTGTGCAAAAGCATACATTAACCTCTCTGAAAATACCCCTCTACTCCATTTTTTGTAAAGTGTTTGCTATGGTAATAGCTTTAAAAGTAACTAAAACTTTCTTGTGGGAAATCATGTTGTTTATTTATTTGTATGGTCCAAAGACTCCAAATTGTTTACAAGAGACTTCTCTCTTTAAATAAGATGTTTTTAGTTTGTTTCTTTCTCTCTTTTCCTCTCAAACTTCAATATGTCTGAGTTTCCATGCGAGGCAAGGTTAGAAGCAACAGAGCAATTATTTTCTTTTGAGAAAAGAATAGAAAAATTTACACCATTCTCTAAACAGTCACACAATAAGCTACTGTTACTTGATAGGCCAGCATATTCTAGTTTTGCTCAATTGCCTGATGGTTTGTCTCCTTAGATTTTAAGTTATCCTTAACTGATACCTAGACTAATGATTGATAGCAACTGGGGACAACTTTGCCTGAGCATGTGGCACTAGTACTTGATGTAAACATATTGGCAAGGTGCTTTTCATTTATTTCAGAAAATGGTGAAAACAACTTTAAAATCCATAGAACAAAATATCCAGCAAGGAATTGAACAAGTATCTGAGTAATGTTTATGAGACCGGGTAGTGAGGAGTTAGATGAGTGAGCCTAGAAATCTGTAACAGTATACTGATGGTGTCCCTCCTGACCTTGAGTTTGTGTTTTAAGAACCCCTGAAGTGCAGATATGCAAAACCTGCTCCAACAGAAACCAAGCTCCTGGGGTTGCGGGTAGCACCCTTACCTGGATGCTACACCAACGCACTGGTACCAGATGTGTGTTGGGAGGACCTCAGCTGCACAATTTGGTCATCTTCATTGTGGTTTTAAGGCCTCCCTCCATTCGTATGTATTTCAAAACTAGTATGTGACAAAATTCCTAATTTGATGTGTCCCACAATCATTTGCTGTCATCAGCACATATATTTGTAAAATCTTTAAATTCCATGAAGGAGAAATACATGTTCTGGCACATTCCGTTGTATTAGCCACTCCAATCACAATCTTCTCTGGATTATACTATATGTTTCTTTTCTAAATTAACCCAAACTAAGACTGTGTCTTGACTTAATCCTTTCCATCAATGATACAAGAACTAAGGAGGAATCTTCATCTAGTAGAATTTGTATCTGTAGAAATGATGCATTTCAGGGTCTACAAATCTTTTCCCTTGTGATTTGTTTATTCATTTTCATGTGTACATATGTGAGTTTGTGTGAGTATATGTGCATCATGTGGATGTAGGCACCTTCAGATGTCAGCGGACAAGCCTAATGCTCTCCACACATATTTACATAGTTATAGGCAATTTTGAGCTGCCATGTGGGTACTGTAAATTGAAATTATCTATATGGCTGGTCCTTGATACCTGTGTGTTGCATCAGGGGCGGCGGGGTTGCGTCCCCTGCACCCTGCCGCCCGCATGGTTAGCTTTGTACCCGAAATAATTACACAGAAACGGTATTCATTTAAACACTGCCTGGCCCGTTATCTGTAGCCTCTTATTGGCTAGCTCTTACATATCGATCTAACCCATTTCTAGTATCCTTGTAACACCATGAGGTGCGCTTACCGGGAAGATTCTAGCCTACGTCCATGCTGGGTCGGAGCTTCATCGCATGTCTGTCCGGGAGACTGGAGCATGGCTTCTCTGCTCCAGAGAGCAGAGCTTGTTGAGTCTGAGCTCACTTCCTCTTCCTCCCAGTATGCTATTCTGTTTACTCCTCCCACCTATGTTTTAACCTATGAGGGCCAAGCAGTTCCTTTATTACTTAACCAATGAAATCACCAGATTGATATATGACACTCCCACATCACTTCCCCTTTTTCTGTTTAAACAAAAAGGAAGGAAGGCTTTAACTTAAACATAGCAAAATTACATATAATAAAACAGTTATTAAGCAAGAATTACAGTTACAATATTTATATCTACCTTATCTTTTATCATAACAATGGAAAACCATAACTATCTATCTATTCTTCAAATTTATCAAAGACTCCAGAAGAACACAATATTACCTAAGTAAACAAGAAATCCAAAACTCTAGAAATGACAGAGACATTTTGCTGCCTGGACAGTCACCCAAAGTTCCTCTGTACCATTGGGGCATCCATCTTCGACCTACAGGCCCATAGTTTCCAGCAGACATTTCCAAAAAGCAGGAAATTTCAAAGGCAGTCACTATCTGCTTGTCCTGAAGAATGTCTTGCAGACTCCTTCATGAATCAGGAACCCCGAAAGATCATCTCACCTTTAGGCAAGTTCAGTAGTCCTCTCTCTGCGGGTTCTCTGTGTCCAGTTTATGCAATAGTCCAGGCAAGAGCAGTTTCTTGCCCAAATGGCTATCAAACTCCATAAGGATCCTCTTCAATGCCCATCTTCTTCTTGAAGTAGATTGGTGCTGCCAGGAGCAGAGTGTCTCATTGTCATGAAAAGTCCTAAGTTATTAAAACATTTAAAATGCCATATTCTATAATCCTTGAAAGATATGAAGAATGCCTATCTAAAATATATCTATGTACATCTAGAAATCTTAACTAACATGCTACAAGCTTGACTATTATTGATTATCCATTAACAACCTATATACATTACATTTTTACATAAACTACACAATCACAATAACTCAATCAAGATCAGAAACACATATACATATAAAAAAAATTGACCTTAAATTTAAATCACTAACGCAAAATCCATATCAATGTAAATTATTCATACCTATATCATTTCCCCATTTAAATGTAAAAGCATATTTATAAACAATATTTGGGAACATGGGCGCAGTTTTTTCTCTCCAAACTGCTTCCTGCTGAATGGGGGCGCTGTTAATCATATCTTTCATGGGGTAACCTGTGTGCCAGGTTCATTTCAGTTGGCAGTTGAGTGAAGTAAATTTTTTGAAGATGTTCACAGCAACCTTTCAGGAGGGCGAGGTCTATCATACCAAATCGGAATAGATGCAATCCATAGGGTCACATCCTCTGTGAAAACAAAAGAAGACCCTTTCCAAAGCATCATATCCTTAGACCAAAATTCTGAAATCGTAATACCCTTATATCCATTCTGGTTTAGCTTGGCAGCCCATGTAATGAAATGTCTCTCTGTATTTAGCTCCTTCACAATCAAAAATTTTAAAGAAAACATAATAATACAAAGAATCCAGACTCTCTGTGAATTTTCCATTTTTACGTGGCTTATTTTTATTCTTGTCAGTCTACTTTATTCTGTCTCTTTAAAGACTTTACCCTTTTTTTTTAAAGGCATTAACTTTATTCTCTATATTTTTTTTTCTCTCTCTCAAGCCTACGTACATTCATCCAACATTGTGACCCATTTAGTGGTCTGTCTGAATCTGTTTTATTGTGAATCTGTAATTTTTTTTTTTATTATCCAGGAGCATTTCTTAAAATGTTAAGCAGTTCTTAAAAACTTAAGTTGCACCATGTACAAGTAATACGGTACTGCCTGTGTCCTGCCCAGTCTAAACCTTAACTGCGCTGTTATCATAGTAATTATGGTAGGTCCTGCTTGAGACCTGCTCAGTTCAGCATGGTGGAGCTGAGCCGCTCCTGCCTCAGAGCCATATGGTGCCCCTGAGCCATACACAGTTCCAGGCACAGAGCACAGAATCTCTTTTTATCCAAGTTACAGCAAAATCTGACACACAGAACAATGCACAGTTTGAAAACACGTCTCTGTAACGCGGCAGGAATCCGCCATGCTCTTCCGCCCGCCTAAGCCTGATTCTGCCCAGGTGCAGGCGGTGCTGAGCCATCTGTATGGTCTCAGAGCATTCTCCTTCCGATCCCAAGCGGGAACATAAACATCCAGTCCCATAAAAGCCTTGAAATGCTTTAAAGCCAGAGTTTGCCCAACAAACAGCAAAAATATGTGTTAAACTCTCTCTCCCTTATTTTTAAGCCTTTTCAGGTTTTTAAGTGGATTTAGTCCATCACGTCGGAGTCGCCATGATGCTCCCATTCCAGCCAGACGCAGGTTAAGATCCTTCCTGGTAAGCGCACCTCATGGTGTTACAAGGATACTAGAAATGGGTTAGATCGATATGTAAGAGCTAGCCAATAAGAGGCTACAGATAACGGGCCAGGCAGTGTTTAAATGAATACCGTTTCTGTGTAATTATTTCGGGTACAAAGCTAACCATGCGGGCGGCAGGGTGCAGATAGTGACTGCCTTTGAAATTTCCTGCTTTGTGGAAATGTCTGCTGGAAACTATGGACCTGTAGGTAGAAGATGGATGCCCCAATGGTACAGAGGAACTTTGGGTGACTGTCCAGGCAGCAAAATGTCTCTGTCATTTCTAGAGTTTTGGATTTCTTGTTTACTTAGGTAATATTGTGTTCTTCTGGAGTCTTTGATAAATTTGAAGAATAGATAGATAGTTATGGTTTTCCATTGTTATGATAAAAGATAAGGTAGATATAAATATTGTAACTGTAATTCTTGCTTAATAACTGTTTTATTATATGTAATTTTGCTATGTTTAAGTTAAAGCCTTCCTTCCTTTTTGTTTAAACAGAAAAAGGGGAAGTGATGTGGGAGTGTCATATATCAATCTGTTGATTTCATTGGTTAAGTAATAAAGGAACTGCTTGGCCCTCATAGGTTAAAACATAGGTGGGAGGAGTAAACAGAATAGCATACTGGGAGGAAGAGGAAGTGAGCTCAGACTCAACAAGCTCTGCTCTCTGGAGCAGAGAAGCCATGCTCCAGTCTCCCGGACAGACATGCGATGAAGCTCCGACCCAGCATGGACGTAGGCTAGAATCTTCCCGGTAAGCGCACCTTGGGGTGCTTACACACATTATTAGAAATGGGCTAGTCCAGGTGCGAGAGTTAGCCCAGAAGAGGCTAGATAGAAATGGGCCAAGCAGTATTTAAATGAATACAGTTTGTGTGTTGTTATTTCGGGGCATAAGCTAAGCTAGCAGGCAGCTGGGGTGCTGGGGACTCAGCCCCAGCCGCCCTTATTTCAACACCTGTGAAGCTAATCATTTAGATTTTCAAAGGATACATTCTCAGATGAACTTTATAACAGATTCTTCTTGGCTCTAGGGCTTTACCTTTACTTTATTAAAACATTTAGATTAGAAAACCTTCCATTGCATATTTTTCTCCGATGCATAAATCTTTTACTAATGATTCATCAGTTCTATATCCAAGCAACCTCTGTTATAAGGGTCTGGTAGCTATATAAATATGTAGTTTTCAGAAAGGCAGAAGCCCTCCCTGCCAGTCTCTGCTGGAACATAGTACCCTAGCTCCAGTCACTAGGCAATTTCTACACAGAGACGGCCAATTTATACTAAGAAAGGCTGCACCTAACCTCAGTGGTGAGATGTTCTCTCTCTTTACGTTTTACTAGAATTGATGGTAAGTCTTTCCCTCCTATTGCAGTAAGCTTTGGTGAAGTCCTTCTTGCCTGTTTAATTTCATCCAATGCTAATTTTCTTTGTTATGCCTCATATCTCAAATATCCTAGTGTAACAAATATGTATATTTAAAATAACAAATGCTTTCAAACAATCATGAATGGTAGAAAATTGTCATATTATCATAGGTACCAACCTGTTCCTTAACCACTCAAAGTCACTCTACTATTTTATAAACACACCATGTGAATTCTCTCTCTCTCTCTCTCTCTCTCTCTCTCTCTCTCTCTCACACACACACACACACACACACACACACACATGAATTAAAGAAAGATGTTTTATGTCACTTAGCAGATTGTCTTTACTAATATAATATTACTGCATTTTAAAAAGGAGGAATCATACCTATGGTGCATTGATTATACTGCAAAGTGCTAATGGTTTTTAAGTTATTTGTAATGAGTTTTCAAATAATTTACAGTGTTTTTACAAAGTATAGTGTATTTATTCTGAAATGGCATCTGCAATTTAATACATGATAAATGAATTTTATATGATATTCCATACATTGTATTCACTCAGAAAAGCATACCAAATGATAACTTTATCAGTTAAAATGTCTTAAAAAATAATCCTTATTATTTCACTAGTTTAGGGCATAGCTGCTGACAACAACAAAACAAAATAAAATCCTGTCTTTTTAAATTAAATTTTATTTCCGGAGACACATTTTGCAGTGTGAAATAAAGCTATCAGTTCATCAGTTTATCCATAAATATTTTTTCTTTCAGCCAGTATCAGGAGATAGCAATCCAATGCTTTCTGCTAACAGTTTCCTTAGTAAACCTTTGTCCACCTGCAGTGTTAATCCCCGACTTTGAATTGAGGATGAGATCGACTTTGTTTGGAATTTGTTTTTATCTAAGCTTCATCTCTTCTGTTTTTATTTGACAATGTGATGGGAAGCTGTAAGTAAACCTGTTAGGACAGCACCCCACACTCACATTTCCTTTAAAGCCTCTTTTATGTAACATTTCACAGCAGTATTTTTTTTCTTACCTTGCTCACTGGTGAGATTTCACAATATTAAAAAGTAATAAATAGTCTAGATTTTTCTCTGTGTGTTTTATTTTGTGAGTGACTAGTTATTCACATATGAATATACTAATCTAAATTAAAGACTTTTACAGGCTTGCATATTATGTTTTTTTGTACATTGACTTCTGTGGATCATTATATAATCATTGTTAATTTCGTTTTTCAAACTTGAACGTTACTAAAATATCCTGATGATTAATCAGTATTTTTAAAAAAATAGGAATTTGAAATTATTTAATTTTGATTGAAGCATAATAGCCTAAAATTGTCTTATTTTTCTTTCTGCATCTTTCTTTAGTAGGCCTGTACATGGGCCTAGAAATAAAAAAAAAGCAAATAAAATTTGTGCCTTCTCTTGAATTCTATCTGGAATGGTCTCCACCTACTCTATAATTTGAAATTGCTTAAGAAATTCTGAAAGTATTCTGGTCTTTGTCTTAAATGACTGGTGATTGGTTAAAAAATAGTTAGAAAGACTTGAATGTTCTTCTTAGATCGATCATCTCACAGTCTGACTCTAAGATAGGGAGGGATAAAGGTCAACAGGGAAAGAAACCCAATATGTGGAACCAAGGCTGTCAATGGACAGCCTTCTTGTAAAGAACACTACACACATGTTAGCTCTTAGAATTGTCTGGATTCCTTGTACATTGCACATTTGTGATTGCAAGGAGACGTGTTGGCAAGTCACTCACACTCAACATTTTTAATGCATATTCTAGTCCATATCTACATGGAGAGAAGTATGGTAAAGTGATGAAAAGAGGAAGACACAGGTTTGTTGACAGAAATTTCGTCTCTGCCTATTCTCTTAACCATTCAGTCCGAAAGAAACACAAAGAGGCTTATATTTGTTATAAATTGTTTGGTTTATTAGTTAAGATTTATTATTAAGTAGCTCTTACAACTTAAATTAACCCATAATTCTTGTCTATGGTAGCCAGTTACTTTGTACCTTTTCTCAGTGCAGCATGCTCATCTTGTTTCCTGTGCATCTGACTGGTGACTGACTCTATGCCTTTCTTCTTTCCAGATTTCTCCTAGCCTGGTTGCCCTGCTTATATTTCCTGCCTGTTTACTGGTCAATTAGTCTTTTATTAAACTAATGTAAGTGACAAATCTTTATAGTGTACAAGACCATTATCCCACAGCATTGCTGAAATACTAGTTTCAAGAGTTGCACATGGTATAAAATTCTAGATAACAAAAAATTCCTTCCCTGCTAATTGTATCTTCTTACTTCCCCAAAGATGGAAAAATGGACTGTTCTTGCAAACAAACCACTTGCTGATCAGATGTGATATGCCAAGTATTCACATCTAATTTGAGTATGTTGACCTGTGTTTAACCAAATATCTCTATTTGTTTACTCAGTAAAGGAGGATTCTTGCTAATTTTAAATATATTTTTAACATTAAGATTGTATTCTGAAACAGAATGAGAAGTTGGGCATATATTTTTAATTTTATTATTTTTAGAAATAACTAAGGAAAGATAAGTGAACATTCAAATTACAGTGATACTGAATTAATGAACAAGGAAAAAACAGATCATTTTTTCAGATATCATTAAAAAATTGAAGAGTGGTTGGGAAGAATGTCAGAGATGCAGGTTAGGATAAGTAGAAGATCACAGCCAACAGGCAACAGATCTATTTTATGGATTGGGCGGAGGGCAGGGTCAATCATTGACGTGCCACCTTAACAATAGGAGTTAGGCAGGAAGGGAAATTAATTACAAATCAATAGGTCCAATGGGTGACTAGTCACTTCTCTTTATTCCAGACATTTAACTGCATTTGCCTATTACTGAAGAAGCTGAATGTAGTCTGGGAACAGAAGCCAGTTAGTTACTATGGTTCACAAATTGCTTAGTTCAGATTTTGGTATCATAGTACACTCAACCTTTAAGGCCCCAAGGGGTCTTGAGGAAAAGTCAAGCATACTACTTATATGTTAACCTGGATTCTTTATTATCACCTTAGAGCTGACGATACTAGCATTTTGACAAAAATTTGTAATGTGAAAAACCCAAAATTTGAATTGAAACATAGAACTTGTCTTTGATATGGGAATGGAAGTATAGTAGTTAAAGTTTAATTATCATAGAGAAAAACTTGGCACATTAGATCTTTTCAAAAAGGAAAACAAAGCAGCAGCAGCAGCAACAAAAATGACGTTGCCAGAAAGTGATTATATGATAGAAAACAGAGGTAAGTATATATTGTGAATCTAGAATTTCATTGAAGATTTGGAAAATAACAAAAGGAAAATATCTACCCCAAATCATTGAAAATCAAGGAGCATCATGTAAATATTGGAACCTTAAATACTAAAAGCATGATAAATAATTTATTAATCCAAGTGAAATTTGAGGAAGGGATGATAAGGAAAATAGGACAATGGATTATTGAAAAGAATAATTGGAAGAATTTTCTCAGCTGAGGGACAATATTTTAACTAAGCTTCATAGGTAAAAGTATCTATTCAACGTGGTAGGGAGGACTCCTTAGAATTTTGTTTTAGAAAAAAATGAGGATTAAGCAAATCAAAAACTGAACTTAAATAAGAAAACCAAAATAAGAGAGCAGAGTGAAAGAAGCCCGGAAGTAAAGAACAGAAACTAGCAATGAGACGAGATGTATGGAGGTTTTAATAGCTTCACAGGTAGTAATACCAATTCAGAAAATAAGAATAGAGTTGCAAGTAGGTAATGATGGCAGCATTTTCCATGAACTGACTAAGGTGGTGTCATTTTCAAGGTTGATGTAATAAATATTTTGGTATTCACAATAGCATGACCAACATACTGATTTCAAATTATACAATCAGTTTAAAACCAACAAGCACAGGAACTAATTTTCCTGAGTAGAATTAACCTTGAAAGTATAACTGTGTACAGGACAGAATTGAATAGCAAAGAGAGAAAAATAAAATCACAAGTTTAATATTACATATTTTGAAACTTTTTGCTTACAGTCAAAGTTATTATACCTAAATTATGAAGTAAAAATAAAATATACAAGCTGTTTTATCTGCATTTAACTAAATTATCTTATATGACATTTAAATTTGTCATTTTAATTATTCTAAACACAAAAGATAAAGCGAATTCAATTGAGTACATAATAAAATAGCTTCTATTGATTTCCTCAGTGACTGTATCAGGCTTCATACTCCCACTAACAATGTATGAGCATTCCTCTTTCCACATATCCATGCCAATGTTTGTTGTTGTTTTTATTTGTTTTTTTTTTTTTTTTGTCTTAGCCATTCTGGCTCAGATAACACAAAAACCCATTCTATGTGTTCAAGAAGAAAAAAGAGAGCATGTTGGAAATTCAAGGATTCTAAAATTTGTTAAAGAAATCATTTATTAACTACTATTGTAGTTTGAATATAAAATGTTCTTCAAGTTCTGTTTTAAATAGCTAGCCCTCTGATATTGACAGTGTCCCCCATAGTGATAGTGTTAGAAAAGCTATAGAAAATGTAAGTGGTGTATCCCAATTGTGAGAAGTAGATTTTCGATAGCTGGTTCTCATGGGTACATTGTACTTTTTAGGCGCGATTACTTTTCTGTCTTCTTGAATGCAGATAGTCTCCTCCAAAAAATTATCTCATGCCTGTCACTCATATTCATGATAGGATCTGACCTCCCCTAGACCTTTCATGTATTGACTGAATGAATTCCTAAAATCATGAAACAAAACAAATCTTTTGTCTCCGAAATTATTTCTCTCAAGTACTTTGATCACAGATATGAAAAGTTTTGAGAGTTAAATAAAAAAAATTTGAGGTGTACAACTCTGAATCAGAAAAAATTGTAAAAATGTGAAATCTACCATGTTGAATAAGCATAAAACTAGGGTAGGTACAATTGCATAAAAGGAATGTGAAGATTTTTCCTATTCCATGGACTAACTCTTTAAAGAATAACATCATATGTTTCAATAAAGTTCAAAGTGAATGCTAGTTTCTGAAAAGGAAAATTATTTTAAAATATATCAAATTTCTCTACAGCATTATTATTTTAATCTAATTATTTCTCTGACATATATTTTCTTTTCAATAAGTAAATTACAGTTAAGTAATATATGCATATATATTTGAAAATAGAATATTTTTACTTTTCAAATGTGCTCTGTATGATCTCATTCTATGCCACATCATGAAATCCTATTCCAATTTATAATTCCTTTGTTTTCTCAATGTGACAGTTGTAAAAATAGTACAAAACCAAAATATGTAAATTGAGTTTATTTGCCAAAATAATTGATTTTACTGTTCAAATATACCTTAGATATTCCTTAGTTTGCTTTACTTATAAATAGGTCTACATTGAAAAGATTATTTTGAACTGAGGGTGTTTGTGTTTGTATATTAGTTATGTGACAGGGTCTCACTATGTAGCTCTGGTTGGCCAGAGCTCATTAGCTAGACCCAAGTTGGCATTGAACTCATAAATATCCTGCTAGCTTTTCTTTCAGAGATAAAATGTAATTTTAAATATTATCAATAAAACATTGTGTGTATACATATATACACAATATTACTGATATTTTGAAGCATTATCCAACCATTGTATTCCTTACACATATTATTTTATTTGAAATAAAAATCATACCATACAAACAGTTTAGATTTATACTAAAATCTGAGATCTAAAAATTTCTTTTCATTACTTTATAAATATTTTGCTAATTGCCTTTATTTGGTATGCCCAAACAGAATATATAATATTTGCCCAACATTTTCTAAGTAAAAATATTAGTTTGGGAATATGTAAGCAAATTTCAAGTGAGATTCAAAAATAGTGTAATTAAAAATGATTTTGAAGATGTATTGAGGAAAACTCATATGAATTTTTCCCAAAAATTGTCTCTTTGTCATCTTACCTTACCATGAAGATAAGAGTCTAGAATAAAACAGCCCAGAAATGATGCATGCATCTTAATGCTTCTATCTGTGTTCTTACCAGGGCTGGGCTGAAAGACAGGAATTCTTCTCTAGCATGACAGTTTTTACTTATTATATCCATTTAAATTTTCATTTAATTTAAAGTACAGTATTTCTTAATAACTTACAGCAGCAAAAACTAATTTTCACATATTCTCTGATAACCATTCTCACTGCTGCATGCGTTTGTCTGGTTCTCAGCTTGTGGGGCAGATACTAACAAAGTAAGGCTAGAAACAAAACATACATAGCCTGGGTATGTGGACATATGATGGATCTCTAACTTATCAGGAGTTACATATCACATGTAGTCATTAATAGAGAAACGTGTAAAACTACATCCTCTGACAGTTTTTCTTGCCATCATATTATTCTCTTGTCTTCTTCTATTTATGGCAGTTCTTCCCTGTGTCTCCACTGGGATAAACACCAATGGAAGAGTTAGTTCATCTAGAAATTTCTAGACTGATAATACAGAGATATGCCCTCTATTCACTCAGCAGTTTTGAAAATCAGAGCACGACTGCAATATATGTTGTATATTATGTGTTTTTTTTTGTTTGTTTGTTTGTTTTTGTTTTTTTTTTGTTTTTTTTTAGTTAGGGTTCCTACTGCTGTGAAATCCACCATAACCATGTCAATTCTTATTCAAAGAAAACATTTTTTGAGGCTGGCTCGAAGTTTAGAGGTTCACGCCATTATCACCATGGTGGGACATGGTGGCATGGAGGCAGACATTTCGTCAGTAGTAAAAGGCACTATAATCTCTGCTGGGTCTATACCTGCTAATTGATGAAGTCTCAATTTACCTTTTATAATGAAACTTTTTCCACATAAAATTTTAGTTTTTTACTTCATTTACGTGGTACAAAAAAATCCATTGTCCCTGTGCATCAAAATTCCTGTAGGAGAAATTCTGAAAGGCCATATGACTAGAATACAATTAAGATTTGGATTCACCCTATCCACATGTGCCTCCTCTAATTTCTCCTTCACAAGCATCAATTCCTTTTCCAATTCATCTGTTAATTCTCTGGGCCTATTCAAATCTTTATCACCATCTAAGGTTTTGTTTAAAGGAAATATCAGATCAGGTGTTATCCCAACAGCCAGTCATAGACTGGAAATGTATCCTAATAATCTTTGAAAGTCATTAAGAGTCTGCAACAGGTCTCTCCTAATTTTTTGCCTTTTGTGTTCTAATTTTCTGTAAACCTATTGTGAAACCTAGGAAATTAACAGAATCTTCTCTTTAAATCTTTCAAAAGCAATTTGTAATCCCCATTTAGGCAAGACTTTCTTTACTTTTTCAAACATCCTTTCTAAAGTATCTATATTTAAATCACATAAGAAAATGTCATCCATGTAATAGTAGATTATAGACTTAGGAAATTGCTTATGTATTATTTCCAATGGTTGACTGACAAAGTATTGGCACAAGATGGGGCTATTGAGCATTCCCTGTTGGAGGATAGTCCACTGACATCTCCTAGTAAGCTGAGAATTATTATAAGTAGGTACTGTGAAGGCAAACTCTTCTCTATCTTTTTCTTATAAACGTATAGCGAGAAACAATCCTTTAAATCAATAACTATGAGAAGTGATCCTTTTGATAACAGAGAAGGCAGAGGAATTCCAGATTTTAGAGGGCCCATAAGTTAAATAACTTTGTTGATATCTTTAAGATCTATTGTCATTCTTCATTTTCCAAATTTCTTCTTAACAACAGATACAGGAAAATTCCAAGGGTTGGTCAGCACCTAGTTGCTCTTGTTGCAGACATTCTAAAGCCTGCAACTTTTCCTCAGCTAGAGGCTACTGCTTAACCCATATTGGTTTCTCAGTTAACCATTTTAAAGGCAGGGCTCTTGGTACCTCTGAAGGTTTATCAGTTGGTTTGTGTTCTTGTACAGCTTGAATGTCTGGTGTCCGTTGTCTATAATATCTTCTAATATTTTTCTCAGAAACATAAGCTTTGGGGGTTGCAGGAATGTTAGACTGAGTATTCCATTGCAGCAATAGGTCATGGCCCCACAAATTCACTGCAATATTGGCTATATATGGCCTTAGTCTTCCTATTTGCCCTTCTGGCCCTATGCATTCAACTCATCTCTTGCTTTGTTTCACCCAGTATGGGGTTACAATTCCCAGGAACAGATCATCTACCTCTTTTAGAGGCCAATTCAGATGCCAAGATTCTGGAGTAATGATACTTACATCCAAATCAGTGTCTAATAAGCCTTTAATAAAAATGCCATTTATACAAACTCTTAGATTGGTGTTTTTATCATTAATAGAAGTCTGCCAAATATGTTTCCTCTGTCCTACTAGAGTTTTTGACTCATCCCCCACATTTAACCCATCATTCAGACAAGTACTGCTTTTTACAGCAGGCACTAGATCTTTTAATTTTCCTGGCAAGACACACTCTCCACAGTAACTAGATTTAACTGGACCACATTCATCATGGGGACCTGCAAGAAGCCCCCATGGCATTTCCCGATGGTATCAGGTTGCTTTGTCTATCTTTCATTGAACTACATTCATTGGTCCAATGTTGACCTTTGCTAAGCCTCCTACATACACCTGAAGGCAGAGTCATCCTATTTCTGCCATTCCCAGAGGAGGTATTATTCCTAAAAATCTGTTGTCTACAATCCCTTCTCATATGTTCCATTCTACCACATTTAAAACATTTGATATTTTGATGTCTTCTTTTACCATTGGAAATTGCTTCTCCTACCCACACTTTAGTACCACAGTCAGGTATCTTGACATTCACTGTATGCAAGACCTATTCATCCTTGGGTGCTGAACTGATCTTTAAAGGCACAAGGATCCATTTGCACTTAATGTTGTCATTCTCATAAGCCAAGTATTTAATTATTATACATCTAGCTTCTGGGTCAGTTACCCCTCTTTGTACAGCCCTAGTTAGTCTTTGCAAAAAGTCACTAAAAGGTTCTCTCTGACCCTGTTTAACCCAAAGATATGATTCAACTGTCTTTCCTACTTCCTGAATTCTGTCACAAGCCTTTAAAGCTGCTGTGGTACATAGAGACAATGTCTGGTCATCATAAAGAGCATGATCCTGAAGATCAGAATAAAATCCTTCACTTAGAATTTGATCTAAGGAAATTTCAAGTCTTTTTGGTTTTTCTTGTTGGTCTAAAATTCTCACTTCCTCTTTTAAAAAGCACCTCCAAATCAATTGCAGTCCACTTTCTAGTACTGCTGAGATTAACTGAGCTCAATCTTGAGGCTTGGCTTTGCTCCTGAAAGCTAACGTTTTGACCATTTCCCTAACAAAGACAAATGTAGTCCATAAGCTACAATTGCTTGTTTAATTTCTTTTAGATCAATCATACATATGTATATGTATATACATATCAATCCCATGTATATTCCTTGGGTACTTGGAGCCAGATACTTTTTCTGATGTTATTACTGGAAAGGCAGGCAGAACTCTGGGGAAGCTATCTCAGAGATTTTTAGGTACTGATGAGGTTTAATTTTGCCTTTTTACTTTTTGTTCCTGGTAATCAAATTTGATAATTTCCTCAATCTTTTCAAATGTGTTTACCACTGCCTTTTGTAATATCTGGATCTCCTCTGCAGTGTTCTGCTCTAATGCCCTCACTGAGGATTCCAAGGTATAAAGTCTGTCCAGTAGAGATAATGTCTCATCCTTGGACATAATCTTTATAGCATATCACCTTCCTGGAGAGATATTCTATCAGTCAATCTGTCATATCCCTTTGACAGAGTCTGATTAATATATTCAACAGTGCAAATTATCTTAAAAAATGTTTTAACACTCACTGTTATTGATTGGGTTTTATGTGCCAAATCGGCTGTTTTCTTCTCCAGAGTGCTAAATCTTCCTTTAAATAAGCTATCATCAGTCTGTACCATTTCCAGAAGTATCTCAGTTGACCAAGTTTTGTTAGTTAAATTGGTTGTATTCTTCTCCAGATTTCCAACCTCCTTCCCGAGAAGTGTGGTTTCAGTCTGAAAATACTCTACCATTTCTAAAAATGCCTCATTATTAGCCCTATTGTCAAACCAGATTTTTAAGAAAAAAATACTGAGTACAAGACAAATACTCAGAATCAAGAATAGTGATGTAGAAGGGACATCATATAAGTCTTGTTAAACCTCGCACATGGTGTAAGTAAAGAGGCTATTGAAACCTTCGACAGTTAGGTTTTCTGACATATTGCCCTTTTAGCAACTTATGCTCTATATTTATGATATTAAATCTTACCTGTGGTTTAATTATCTTGATTAGGTGCAATAACTGTAACCTGCCAGTAGGTTGCAGGCCACCTACAAAACTAACACAGCTGGGCCCAGAGACGCAGTTGGAGTCACGTGGCTGGTATGAATCTGATTTTAGCATGAAATGGTAAAAGATATGCTTAGATCAAAAAATAGTTATGAATAGAAATCACAAACTGTGTGTACAACATTGGGCCTTGATTGTTCAGCAGCAGCAGGAGCACAGGGATAACAAAATAACAGCAGACACCCAGGAAAGCCCATACCCCATCTCAATTTCAGTGCAGTGTGCCTGTGGCAGGACACAGACATGAGAGTTAGAGCACGGGACTAAAAGCCGCTCTGAAGCAAGTAATGAGATATTATAAAGAACCCTGGCCAATCTATAGCAAGAAAAGCAGCTGCTTTGCAAGAATTCTATATCCAAATGAACTGCTGGCTCCACGCACAGGCTGTGGCCAGCTGAGGGAGGGCTCATGCCTAGCCAGATGCACTCCAAGCAGGTGTCAGGAAGTAGAGCAGAGAGAAGGGGTCTAAAACCAAATATTGGGCACCAGATGAAGTTGAAAGTCACAAAACAATACCACACCAGTTAAGAATTATGGATAATAAAAGGGTTATTTGGAGGAAAACTTAGAGATCACTGTCCTAGACAACAGCCCTCTAAGTGAACAGGAACAGAGTCTACCAGCCAGAAGTGGGAGCTGGAAACAAAAGAGTGGGCACACAGTTACTGCTGCTTTTATAGTATAAGACGCCATGACCAGTGGGCTGGTATCTTAAAAGATATTGGTTTAAGGAACCAAATGTACTCCCACAGTACCTGGTGCTTAGCTAGCTTTTAGGAATTGTTTCCTCATGCTGAATTATCTTTCCCAAACTTGATGGAGGGGCTGGAGCTCCACCCTACCTCAAGTTGATGCACCACTTTGTTAAAGCCCACGTGAAGCCTCCCCTTTATGAAAGGAGATGGAGGAGGAGTGTATGGGGAGAAGGGGGCTAGATAGCAGTTGTGGACGGGAGAAATTGGAGGAAAGGAAGGAGGGGAAACTGTGGTTGGTATGTAACATAAATGAAAAACATTAATAAAATAATAAAAGATTTCAAGTTATTTTTTTAGTAATATGTCTCATTCCAAAATCTCCAAAGAAAAGTTTAAGATGCTTTCAGAAAAAAAGAATCAGACAAAAATTAAGCACCTTAAAATTGTTGGATAAAAACAATGCAGTCAAGTAAATTCTTAGTGACCTATAGCTTCCATAAAATGACATTGACATCAGTTCTCTGGTCTTTGAGTTTATATATCTTTGCCCTAGGTTCTACACAGCTCTTCCTTCTGACAGTAATATTATTACAAAGAGTTGACTAATATATGTTAATAGCTTTAAAAATTAAAACACTTTTTTATATTTTAAATATTTATGGAGAAAATTAAAATCTATTACATAATTTTGTAAGTAGTATTCATAGTTGATATAAATACATCATCTATCAATGCATAAAAACATGAAATGATGCTCTGTTGAAAGAGTACTTTGTGTTATTTTTAGGTTAAATTTCAGAGACTCCATACAAAATCTACATAATGAGAAAATATCAACCGAGAGTATCTTTGAAATAACTTATGCATTGTTTTAATTTGACAAGTTGGGAGTCAAATTTTAGTGTGTTAACATGTGATACATTAAGCAGCATCATTGGCATCTAAACATTATTTTATAATCCTAGGGAAAACCTTGATAACATATAAGAATTTAAATGCTGGCACAATTATCCTATTGTAGGTTCAATGACAAATTAATCATGACAAAATAAGAACAAAATTAATATACTTTGAAATGGAGATATGTTCACTCTAATGGATTAATTTCTGTACTTATCTGATATCTTTCTGTTTCAGCAATAATGGAAGAGACATTTTAGTGAGGCTGGATAAACCTGTAAGCTTCAATACACAGTGAGTTTGTTGGTGTGATTATTGCTTTATTATTTCTTCCATCAGAGGAACCAGTTTTAAAGATCTCTATTTTTCCTGTGGATTCATGGTATATTTAAGGTTTTATCTAAGAGTCTCAGTTTATCAGACAATAAATGCAATAGATTCATCTTTCTTCTACTTTTATCTAATGGAAACTTTATTCTCTGTGCAGGGATAAAATAGTATGAACTTGAATTCCATTATGTATCAAACTGACAACTTGCATAGAAAAAAATCTACCTTGAATTTTATATTGGAAAATTAATGTAATAATATACATGATTTCTGTAAGCTTTATGGTACAAAGAACTTTCTCTATGTACTACGAATTACAATAATTTTGAGGAAATTAAAAATGGAAAACCTAAAACATAATATTTACTTTGATTTGGTAATTTTTGCTACAAATAGGATTAGAATGTATTTTAATCATCTCCCAATATTCATAACTACATACACACACACATATATATACATATATATATATATGTATACACACACACACACACACACATATATATATATATATAAAATCATTTCCATGGTTCCATCTATTGAATTTGCCTTAACTAAAACCAGTTATTGTTTGGTTATTCCCACATGGTTTGTGCCACTATTGAACTAGTTTATCTTTCAGACAGATCACCCCTGTAGATTGAAGTGTTTGTACCCGGGTTAATGTTTATGTTTTCTAGTTGGTAGCATTCAAAGTACTTTTCAATACTATGAACACTACTCAGAAGTGGTGATGGCTCTAGATATGTGCCAGCTTGACTTATTTATATTCAATGGGTTTTTAGGTGTTTTCTTCAATTGAGTCTTAATGTCAATTTGTGGAGAGCAGTCAACAGAGTTGGCAATATCCTAGCTTACTTGGGGATTTCCATTTAGTGGCCCATTTGTTCCAAAGTTTGATTTGAGGAACTCTATCTTTGGAAATAAAGGCTTCATTTAGTGAGGAAATGATGTCCAGTTATGTCTCTGTCTCTTCCATTATGTGATGATTAAATTTAGATAACTTCCATATATGCCTATAGCTTGAGAAGGTTCTATTTTATAAGGATTTTATATTACATACAAATTAACCCTTAATTTTAGCTGTCCCTATATTTCCTCCCTCACCTAAATCTTTGTTCCATCTTTATGTTTGACATTCCCATTGTATCTGTCTGCCACCCACTCAGAAATTTCTCTTATTTTTCTCTTTTTAGAATGATGTGGACCCTACCAATCTCTCTATACCTAATTTTTGTGGCTAGATGAATTGGAGACTGCTTCAAGACTTAATTCTAACATCAACTTATAAGTCAATACATATCACACTTTTCTTTAATTATGTATACTGATTAAGATTTCTTTTCTCTCTAGTCCTCAAACCTCCTCTCACATTTATATCCATTCCTTTTTTTCTCATTAGAAAAATAAGGGATTCTAATAGATAACAATATACAACACTGTACTGTGCTGTACTATACTATACTAAAATATGATAAAACAGAAAACTTTACATCAAACGGTCAAAGCAAACCATAAGAAAGAAGAAAGCCTAAGATAAGGGAGCAGAATCAGAGACTCACTCCACTGTACACTCAGGAATCCCACTAAAAATCCTAAATTGGAAGCCATAATTATATACAAAAAGGTCCTAAGCAGGCCTTGTGCATGCTGCCTCAATCTATGAGTTTTATGAGTTTTGATCATGATATAGGGTGCCATGTTTTCTTAGTGTCCTCCATCCCCTCTGTCTCTTATATTCTTTCTGACTCTTCTACTGTTGGCTTCTATGAGTTCTGCATGTAGGGATTTGATAGAGACATCACAAATAGGGTTGAGGGTTCCAAGGCCTCTCGCTCTTTGCATAATGGCTCACTATGTCAGTTCCCATTTGATAGGGAAGGAAGCATCTCAGATTGTGGCTGAGCAAGGTACTGAGTATAACAGAATGTCATTAAGAGTCATTTTATTGCTATATTTTTGGCTTTTTTAAAGCACAGTAGTAATTTGATTTTACTCTAGGTTCCTGGGATATCTAATGTCAGGTTCTAAGTTTCCCAAACACTGTAGGACATTGTTTCTATATTGTGGGGTGAGCCATAAGTGGAATTAAATATTGGTTGCTTACTCGAACAAGCCTTATGCTACTATTTCTCTTGTGTATCTTACAGACAGGAACTACTGTAGATAAAAAGGTTTGTGGTATTTACATTTTTCCCTTGGAAGCATGCAGAGAGTACATTCTTGTACTAAAATGCAAGCATATAGGGCTCTATGAGGTCATCAGCTACACCTCTTCATGTTCAATGAGTTTTATTGGTTGTTTTCTTCAGCAATAAGGCCTTGCTGTCAGTTTGTGAGCAGTAGTCTTGATTTGCACATCCCTGATAACTAACATTGAACATTTATTCAAGTGTTTCTCAGACATTTGAATTTCCTCTTTTGAATGTTTTTTTACTGGATCATTAGTTTTCTTTATATCTAGATCTTTAAATTATATATATATATAATATGATTTTATTTTATTCAATCTATAGTTTGCTGAAATCAACCATTAGTAATAGAGTTTTAAATTTAAAAACTAGCTAAATATTTTATTCAATGAGTAATGATTCCCTATAATTAACTAAGTAATTGTTAGTCTATGTATTAAATGATTTACATTCAAATATTTTTTCTTTTTATTGTTTTTATTGTGGTATACATTTGTCCCTGCTCCCCTCACTTTCTCCTCTCTCACTTTCTACCCTCTCCCATGACCCTCATGCTCCCAGTTTACTTAGGAGATCTTTTCTTTTTCTCCTTCCTATTTAGATCCACATTTGTCTTTCTTAGGGTCCTATTATTGTCTATCTTCTCCAGGCTGGATTTTCTTTGCTTTATGTCTAAAAGCCACTTATGAGTGACAACATACTATATTTGTCTTACTGAGTCTGTGTTACTTCACTCAATATGATATTTTTCTAGATCCACTCTTTTGACTGCAAATTTCACAATGTCATTCTTTTAACCACTGAGTAATGCTCCATTGTGTAAATGTACCACGTTACTAAATCCTGTAGAATTTATTTCCCTTTGTCCATGTGTGTGTAAGTGTGCATGTGTGTGTCAGTGAGCACAAAGGTACACTAAGAATAAGAAAAAAAAACCATGATTTCATCTCCACCTTAAATGCTTTTAATGTTACAATTGACTCTGAATCCAATGCCAGAATCAGTTCTTTATATATTTTGAATATTATCTAAGGGGCATCTAGTAAAAATCTTTTTCCAATCTTTTGTTTGCTGCTTTGTCTGAATGACCATGTTTTTGCTGTATAAATGCTTCTCAGTTCTATGACATCCCATTTATTAATTGTTCATCTTAGTGACTGTGCTAATGGTGTTCTCTTCATGAAGTTTTTCTGCACCATTGAATACAAGGTTATTCCCCAATTTCTCTTCTATCAGGTACAATATATCTGGTTTTATATTAAGGTCTTTGACTGATTGGGAGTAGAGTTTTTAGAAGGATAATAAGGATGTTTCTATGTTTTTTCTACATTCAGCCATTCCATTTTGAACATTACCATTTCTTTAAGATGCTGTCTTTTTTTCTAATGTCTATTTCTGCTTTCTTTATTTAAAAAAATCAGGTATCTATTGGTATGTGGAATTTGTCTAGATCTTTAATTTGATTCTATTTATCATGTTTATTTTTGTGACAATAACATGCTGTTTTTATTACTACAAGTTGAAAACAGGTTTAATGAGATCTTCCATCATTCTTTTATTATCAAACATTGTTAACTATATATTTATGTATAGATCATGCTATCTGCTAACAAAGACAGGCCTGATTCTTAGTAAGAGGTTTATTGGGTCATCTTTTGTTCTCTTTCTCACTACCCTTTTTCCTCTTCTGTACGTTTTGACCATATGGAATAGAGAACAGAGCACTATTTCCCCAACAACCCCAAAACTAAAATTATTTTCAGAAAGCATCTGAAGCATGTAACAAGTTTTCCAAATGCTTCACACCATATACCTAATGTATCTATCAATATCTTTGAAAAATGATTTGATATATTACTTTGCTTGATACTATAAAAGTTTCATCAAACTGTTACCACTTTTGAACAGAGTTACGGGTTACCTGAAATCTGTGTTTCTGAGCCATTGTCTCTTATATTTGTAACTGATATAAACTTTCCATTTGGATACAAAATTTCTGTGTTTTTCTGTGAAAACATGATTTTCTTAATAAAGACTTTAAATCATGAAAATAACCCTGCCCATGGGATGTGTATTCCTTGCTATTTTTATTTTGTCCTGTTTTAGTTACTTGTTCTCTTAATTTACAACGTACTAATTTCATATCATGCACTGTGTAAGCATAATAAAAAGTTGTATAAGAAGATTACTGGTATTATCTACTTCCTGTTAATATCACCAACACTAGACTGTAAATTATGATAGTGATGTTAGTAACTTGCTGTTCATCAAATATAGTTCCATCTTTCCTCTTTTCTTCTAACCATCAGTTGTACAGAAATGAATGCTGTGTTTCTTGGCATTACCTAAAATGGGTGGGGGATGGATTATCTACATCATTGCACGTGGTAAACAAATGTGGTTAGTTATTTTTAGGCACAAACTTTCTAAAAGGAGTTGTTTGAACATGTTTGTTGCTGCTGTTTTTTTTTCTTTTGGTTTCTGGAAGAGAGATTGCAATGTGCTCCTATCAGGTTGTGGAGAAGGTTATTGAATCAATATGAAGACTACTTAAGCTTTTTGTCCTTTAAAATGAACTTTTTGTGGTTCTCTATGGTATTTGGTGGTTTATGGAGCTCATACGAATAAAATTATTGTTCGCAGTGTGGAGTTTGCCACATGTGAATGACACTTGTTATCTGGTTGCAATGTGGGAAAAGTTTTGGTAGAAAAAAACAGACAAACTGTGATATAGAACAGTAAAACAGAGGATAAAGATGTTATTTTTGAAAACTTAGAAGATACTATGTTTTGAACTTTTATATCTATAAGAATTACTTGATGAATATATCACAAGGTCGCTGTCTTTAAATTGTTACCTTCAGTTTTTAACTAGAGTATGTAGGAGACAAAGTTACACTCAATGCGATAGGTTTTTAGAGAGTGTCAAAAATAAGGTATATACAGTGGGCAATATAGAACTAGAGATTCCAAGCTTGTTATCAATTTTATTTTTATGATGTAGACATGGTTTAGTTTAGACAATAAGACATTCGCAGAACACATTAAAAACAGTAAGCTTGGACTTCCTATATCATTCATACTCCACAGACCACTCATAGCCAGTCTAGTGGTAGCATTTTGTCAGTTGAGATTGCATCTCCTAAAATAACTCTATCTGTGACAACTTGACATGAAACTAGCTCCAGCACAACTGTTTTCTTTTCAACTTAACACACAAACACACCACTGTTAGCCATTACTTATTGTGTTCATCTCCAAGTTCTTTATTAAAATTATTATGACATTATGAAACATCCCCAGTGTTCAAAAGTACCAATCTTTACAAATTCAAGCATTTTAAAGTGCATTTTCTTATAACATTCAAAGTTGAAGCCTCTCTAAAGTAGTCAATGTCTCCAAAATCACAATTATAACAGGAGGTTTCTTTCCAGCCCACAAGTTCCCAATAACTACTCTGAACTTTAATATTATTTATAAGCCATTTGACCTACTAGCACAGGCTTAGCATTAACTAGCTCTTACAACTTAAATTAGTCCAAACATATCATTGTATATTTTACCACAAGGCTCATGGTTTGTTACCTCACATCTTACTTTCGCAGCAGCTATGGGCATATTCCAGACTCTACCTTATTTTTCCCACAGCATACAGGGGAGCATCCCAACTCTCCTCTTTTCTGCCTAACTAAAAGGCAAGATTTTTATCTTTCACATAATAAAATTACATATAAGGAAACAGTTATCAAGCAAGAATTACAGTTATAATATTTAGTCTATTTGTATTTTATCATTGTATGTTTAAACTTTTGTATCTAATTTATCTTTTATCATAACTAAGGAAAGCTGTAATTATAGCTAGCTATCCAGTCTTCAACTCCCTCAAAGACCCCAGAAGGAAATAATATAACCTTAGTAACTAGGAAGTGCATTGTAAGCAACTTCCAAAGTTTTAGAAATGACAGAGATATCTTCCTGCCTGAACAGTCACACAAAGTTCTCCTATGATATTGGGATATCCATCTTCAGCCAAAATGTCTAGAGTATCTGGAAGATAGGTCAGTAAAACAGGAAATTTGAAACTATCCTACATATGTTGTCAGTTATTTTCCTCTGTGTCCTGCAGAATGTCTGTAAGAATCTTCCATGAAGTAGGAACTCTGAAGGACTGTACCATCTTGTTTTGACAAGTTCAGGAGTCAATTTTCTGTGGGTCCTGCATGTCCAGTTTATACAGGATCCTGCCAAGCAGTTCAGGTAAGAACAGTTTCTTGCTCAAATGACTAGCCATACCACATTGAAAGCAAATTCCATAAAGAGCTTCTTTGATGTCCATCATTTTTTTAAGGAATTGGTGCTGTCAGGAGAAGACATGTTTCGCTAGTGAGAAAAGTCTCAGTACTTAAAACATTTTAAATGGCAAATTCTTTTTTTTTTTAATTTTTTATTGAGAAAAAGAAAAAAAAAGTTTCCGCCTCCTCCCAGCCTCCCATTTCCCTCCCCCTCCTCCCACCCTTCTCCCCCTCCCCCCACTCCTCTCACCCTCCCTCTCCAGTCCAAAGAGTAGTCAGGGTTCCCTTCCCTGTGGAAAGTCCAAGGTCCTCCCCCCTCCGTCCATGTCTAGGAAGGTGAACATCCAAACTGGCTAGGCTCCCACAAAGCCAGAACATGAAGTAGGATCAAAACCCCGTGCTATTGTCCTTGGCTTCTCAGCAGCCCTCATTGTTCGCCAAGTTCAGAGAGTCTGGTTTTATCCCATGCTTTTTCAGTCACAGTCCAGCTGGCCTTGGTGAGCTCCCAATAGATCAGCCCCACTGTCTCAGTGGGTGGGTGCACCCCTCGTGGTCCTGACTTCCTTGCTCATGTTCTCCCTCCTTCTGCTCCTCATTGGGACCTTAGGAGCTCAGTCCAGTGCTCCAGTGTGGGTCTCTGTCTCTATCTCTATCCATCGCCAGATGAAGGTTCTTTGGTAATATGGAAGATATTCATCAGTATGGCTATAGGGTAGGGCCATTTCAGGTTCCCTATCCTCAGCTGCCCAAGGAACTAACTGGGGACATTGCATTGGGTTCCTGGGAGCCACTCTAGGTTCAAGTCTCTTGCCAACCTTAAGGTGGCTCCCTTAACTAAGATTTGTGCTTCCCTGTTCCCCTATCCAACCTTCCTTTATCCCAATCATCCTGTTTCCCCAAGTTCCCCCCATCTTTCCCTTCTCACTTTTCTCTCCCCATCTCCCCTTACCCCCATCCCACCTCACCCCCAAGATCCCTATTTTTTGCCCGGCAATATTGTCTACTTCCCATAGCCAGGAGGATAACTATATGTTTTTCTTTGGGTTCATCTTCTTATTTAGCTTCTTTAGGATCACCAATTATAGACTCCGTGACCTTTATTTATGGCTAGAAACCATATATGAGTGAGTACATCCCATGTTCCTCTTTTTGGGTCTGGGTTACCTCACTCAGGATAGTGTTTTCTATTTCCATCCATTTGCCTGCAAACTTCAAGAAGTCCTTGTTTTTTACTGCTGAGTAGTACTCTAATATGTATATATTCCATACTTTCTTCATCCATTCTTCCATTGAAGGACATCTAGGTTGTTTCCAGGTTCTGGCTATTACAAATAATGCTGCTATAAACATAGTTGAACAAATGCTTTTGTCATATGATAGGGTATCTCTTGGGTATATTCCCAAGAGTGGTATTGCTGGGTCCAGGGGTAGGTTGATCCCGAATTTCCTGAGAAACCGCCACACTGATTTTCAAAGTGGTTGCACATGTTTGCATTCCCACCAGCAATGGATGAGTGTACCCCTTTCTCCACAACCTCTCCAGCAAAGGCTATCATTGGTGGTTTTGATTTTAGCCATTCTGACAGGTGTAAGATGATATTTCAAAGTTGTTTTGATTTGCATTTCCCTGATCGCTAAGAAGGTTGAGCTTGACCTTAAGTAGCTTTTGGCCATTTGAACTTCTTCTGTTGAGAATTCTCTGTTCAGTTCAGTACCCCATTTTTTAATTGGGTTAATTAGCATTTTAAAGTCTAGTTTATTGAGTTCTCTATATATTTTGGAGATCAGACCTTTATCTGTTGCTGGGTTGGTGAAGATCTTCTCCCAGTCAGTAGGTTGCCTTTTTGTCTTAGTGACAGTGTCCTTTGCTTTACAGAAGCTTCTCAGTTTCAGTAGGTCCCGTTTATTCAATGTTGCCCTTAATGTCTGTGCTGCTGGGGTTATATCTAGGAAGCGTTCTCCTGTGCCCATTTGTTGTAGGGTGCTTCCCACTTTCTCTTCTATCAGGTTCAGTGTGTTCGGACTGATATTGAGGTCTTTGATCCATTTGGACTTGAGTTTTGTGCAAGGTGATAGACATGGGTCTATTTTCATTCTTCTACAGGTTGACATCCAGTTGTGCCAGCACCATTTGTTGAAGATGCTTTCTTTCTTCCATTGTATACTTTTAGCTCCTTTATCGAAAATGAGGTGTTCATAGGTTTGTGGGCTAAAAACCGGGTCTTCTATACGATTCCATTGGTCGACTTCTCTGTTTTTATGCCAGTACCATGCTCTTTTCATTACTGTAGCTCTGTAATAGAGTTTGAAGTCAGGGATTGTAATGCCTCCAGAAGTTCCTTTATTGTATAGGATTGTTTGGGCTATCCTGAGTTTTTTGTTTTTCCATATAAATAAAAGGCATAAAAATAGACAGGTGGATTAATGGAATTGAATCCAAGACCCTAATGTCAATCCTTATACTTATAAACATCTAATTTATTATAAAGAAGCTAAAATTATACAATGAAGAAAAATAAAGCATCCTTAACAACAGGTACTGTTATAACTGTATACTTATATGTAGAAGAACATAAACAGAGCCATATCTATTGCTATAAACAAAGCTCAAGTCCAAATGGATCAATGACATCAATATAAATCCAGCCACAATGAACCTGATAAAAGAGAAAGGAGGAAGTGGCCATGAACACAACACATTGACACAGGAGACCACTTCTTGAACATAACCCTAGTAGCATAGCAGTGAGATCATCAATTAATAAATGGTACCTCCTGAAACAGATGTTTCTCTAAGGCAAATGACAAATCATTAAAACAAATGGCAATATACAGAATGGAAAAAGATCTTCACAAACCCTACATCTGACAATAGGCTGTTCTCCAAAATATACAACGTACTTAAGAAACTAGACATCAAAATACCAGATAATCCAATTAAAAAAATTTTGGAGGTAGGTGGCTGCTTGTTGGTTCCTGGCTGCCCATATAGCTTAGACCTGAAATAATCACACAGAAACTCTATTACTAAATCACTGCTTGGATGATTAGCTCTAGCTTCTTATTTGCTAACTTTTACATATTAATTTAACACATTTCAATTAATCTGTATATCGCCATGTGGCTGTCGCTTACCTGGTAAAGTTCCCAGCTTATGTCTCCAGCAGGCTCCATGGCTTCTTTCAGACTCCACCCTCTTTTTCCCAACATACAGCCTAGCTTTCCCCACCTAGTTCTGTTTTTCCTTGCCATATGCTCAAAGCAGTTTTTTTTATTAATTAACAAATAAAAGCAACACATAGACAGAAGGACCTCCCACACCAAAAAAATGGGGTAGGAATCTAAACGCAGAATTCTCAAGAGACAAGTCTCAAATGTCTGAAAGGCACTTAAGGAATTGCTCAACATCTTTAGCCATCAGGGAATTGTAAATCAAAACAATTCTGAGATATCATCTTACACCTGTCAGAATGGCTAAGATCAAGAAACGTTAAAGACAGCTCATGCTGGAAAGGATGTGGAATAAAAGGAACACTCCTCTATTGCTGCCGGGAATTCAAACTTGTATAGCTGATTTGGAAATCAGTATGGAAGTTTCTCAGAAAATTGAAAATTAATCAACCTCAAGACACAGTAACACCACTCTTGGGCATATACCATAGGATGCAAAACATATCACAAGTGTATTGGCTCAACTATATTCATAGCAGCATTATTCAAAATAGTGAGAACATAGAAGCAACTTAAATTCCTCTTAACAAAAAAGCTGGATAAAGAAACTTTGGTAACTTTACACAATGCAGTACTACTCAGCTTTAAAAAAACAATGACATATTGAAATTTGCAGGCAAATTGATGGAACTATAAAAACAATCCTGAATGAGGTAATGCAGATCCAGAAAGATGAGTACAGTATTAACTCACTCATAAGCAGGTTTTAGATGTAAAGCAAAGGATAACCAGCCTATAGTCCACAATGCCAGAGAAGCAAGAAAGCAAGGAGGACCCTAAGATAACATACATGGATTCCTCCTGGGAAGGGAAAATAGACAAATTCTCCTGAGTAAAGTGGGAGAGAGCAGACAGGGTTAAAGGGGAGTAGGCATAGGGAAATGGGGAGGATAACATGAGTGATTGGGAAAGTCGAGTTGGGGGAAGAACAGAGGGGCAGAGCAAGAAAATAGATATCTTGATAGAAGGAGCCATTACAAGGTTAACGAACAACCTGGCACTAGAGAACATTCTAGGAATCCACAAAAATGACTCCAGCTAAGAATCTAAGCAATAGTGGAGTGGGTGATTTTACTGCCCTTCGCCTGTAAGCAGATTTATGACTACCTTAATTGTTATCATGGTACTAGTATGTACCACCCAGTAACTGATGGAAGCAGATGCAGAGATCCACAGCTAAGTACTGGAATGAGCTCCTGTACTTTAGTCATAGAGAGCAAGGAGCAAAAATATGAGCAAAGGGGTCAAGACCATAATTGGGAGAACCACAGAAATAGTTGATTTCAGCAATGGGAGCTCACTATTTCTGGACTGACAGCTGGGAAACCTACATAGGACCAAACTAGGCCCCTCTGTATGTGAGTGACAGCTTTGTGGCTTGGGCAGTTTGTTGGGCCCCTAGCAATGGAACCAGTATTTATCCCTAATGCATGAACAGGCATTTTGGAGCCTGGTGTGGGAAATCTTCTTATACATGTGTTGCTTTTATTGGTTAATAAATAAAGCTGCTTTGGCCTATGGCAGGGCAGACAAGAGTAAGATGGGAATTCCAAACAGATAAAGGAGGAAAGAATGCTGAGTCAACGAGAAGACATATAGCCTCTGAAGGAGTCAGATGTCTGGGAATCTTACCAGTAAGCCATGAGTCTCGTGGTAAAATACAAAATAATAGGAATGGGTTCATTTAAGATATAAGTGTTAGCTAAAAAGACACCGAAACTATTTGCCAAGAAGCATTTTAATTAATATAGGTTTTGTGTGATTATTTGAGTATTTCAGATCTGGGTGTCTGGGAACAAACAAGCAGCCTTTGCCTACAGAATCCCATTCTTTTCTCTCTCTCTCTTTTTTTTTAGTTTTATTTTTTTTAAAGAAAACAAACCTTTTCATTTCACATACCAATCCCAGTTGTTCCCACTCCCTCCCCTCCTCCCATTCCTTTCACCTCCCCCAACCCTCATCCACTCCTCAGAGAGGGTAAGGCATATTGCTTTGGAGAAGATCCAAGGCCCTCCCTACTATATCTAGTCTGAGCAAGGTATCCATCCAAAGAGAATGGGTTCCCAAAAAGCCAGTACAAGCAGTAGGGATAAATCCTGGTGCCACTACCAGTGGCCCCTCAGTCTGCCCCTGCCATGCAATTGTCAGCCACATTCAGAGGGACTATTTTGGTCCCATGCTGGCTCCTTCCCAGTTCAGCTGGAGTTGGTGAGCTCCCATTAGCTCAGGTAGACTGTTTCAGTTGGTTTCTCCCCATATTACCCCCTTTCTCTATATGGAGGAATACCTTGCTTAGCCTAGATATAGGTGGGTAGGCTTTGGTCTTGTCTCAAGAGATATGAGAGGCTTGTTGGCTCCCAATCTGAAGCTTCACTGTCTCTGAGAAATGGATGGGAAGTGGGGTGGGAGGAAAGTGGTACAAGTAGGAGGAGGGGAGGGAGATGGAATTGGGATTGGCATGTAAAATGAAAAAGATTGTTTTAAAAATACAATAAAAAGGAATAAAAGCTCTTATTTTTATGACTGTCTATAATCTTTTTCTCTCCCATACCTATGTACATCCAAAACACACTGTAAACCATTTATAGTTTCTTTCTCTGAATCTGTTTTTATTGTGTATCTGTCATCACTTTTTAATCACTGTTTTTTCATTGGTAAGCAGGGATGGCCTATGTTGGCTTTTCAACATGGTGTAGTTAGCAAGAAACTTTAGGGTTTACCCCACCCAATGCTGACAACAGGTATCAAGCTGCCTGCCTACAAACCATTTTTGTTTGTCTGAGTAAATGTTATATCTGTCACATCGTATGGTCTGATTAGCCTCTCTGTACTGAGGCCTGTGTTTGACTGTGCAAACCCTCCATGCTGCTTAGCTCTTATGGCTCACAGCAGGCTCCATCTTGCAAGCAGCTGTTGGGTGATGATGCATGTCTGCACTGCTGGTGCCATGAGAATGGAAGAGTTGGAAGCCCATTGCTGCTCCATTTCTGGCTGTTTAGAACTATTTTTAAAGTTTCTCAGGCCCCATGTAAATTTGAGAGCTTCACATTGTTATGCCATTTGTTATTGGAGGTTTCTCTTTTGCCCCTCAGTTCTTGAATAAACTGCTCTGAGGTTTAATATTAATTACAAATTGTCTAGCCTATTAGCTCAGCCTTATCATTACCTATCTCTTACCACTTAAATTAACCCATTTCTATTATTCTAAATTTTACCATGAGGCTCATGGCTTTTTTAACCTCACATCTTGCTTCCCCATTGACTGTTGGCATCTACCAGACTCTGCCTTATTTTCGCTGTCATTTGTTTGACTTTCCTGCTTAGTTTTATTCTGTTCTGCCATAGGCCAAAGCAACTTCTTTGTTAACCAATGGTAATAAAACATATTCACAGAATATAGAGGGTCATATCACATCACACATAGTATATAAAGTTCCAACATCTCTGAAAACACTGAAGTCTGTCTAAAGTTCCAAACTCTTTTTTCTATGGATTCCTGTCAAATAAATGGAAAAAGTTAAATATTTTCTTCCTCCAAGAGTAAAGATCTTCACCACAGTCACAATCAAACTAAAGCTAAACCAAAATTCTTCAGTATAAAAAGTTCAGTGCTTGATATTTGGAAGGCATTAACATTCTCAGTGGCTTCAAATGCCTAGGCAGCTAGCTCGACTTCTCGGAACAACCATCCACACATGCAATTTTTCTCCTAGGCCAGACCAGTTCTACTTCACAGCTGCTTGTCCTTGGCAGCTGTACTTGTCCCATGGTACTGGCATTTTTAAAATCTTGGGATCTTAGCAACAGGGCTGAATCTTCACCAATACCCTTTCTTTCAGCTACTCTGAGACTGTCACATGGTGCCAAGCCTCAGCTTCTCTCCATGACTCATTCAATCCTGGGGCTTCAACAACAACTTCACTAATCTCTCCATGCTTCTTTTCAGGGACTCTGTCCATAACACACAGTGTCAAGTGTCGGTTTCTCTCCATGACTCCTTCAAACACTCAAAATCAAAACACCTCAGTGATTATTATACTATGTAGTTCTGTTCAAAGCACAAGACACATCCATGGCTCTTTCTCTGTGCTGACCATGAAGAAACACATTTCAGAAAATTTTGCCTCATGACATCCTCCTCTGCTTAATCACATTTGATTCTTCAGCTCCAGTGACAAGAATCAATTGTTGCATCAAAGTAAATATTTCACTGTAGCAGTTCTTAATACAAAATATCAAATATCCACAAAAGAGTCTTTGTGAGATTTTTAAATTCTGAAACATTATAAGCCAGGCCTCTACCATCTGCACTGCTCTCAAAAGTATCTTCTAAGTTGCCAACAGCCCATTAAGTTTTGAACCAACACTCAGTGGTTTTCTAGCCCTCTCACATTTCTCCCTAGAAAATGGTCTATTCTGTCACAACAATACCCCATGACCTGGTGCCAACTTCTTCATTAGTTATGGTTTCTATTGCTATGAAAAATACCAGGATCAAAAGCAAGTTGGGGGAGAAAGGAATTTATTTCACTTTGCAACATGTAGTCCATCATTCAAGGAAGCCAGTGCAGGATCTTAAAGCTGGAAATGATTTAGAAATCACTGAGAAGTGTTGCTTATTAGCTTGTTTTACATGACCTGTACAGCCTGCTTTCTTATAGCACCAAGAACCACTTTCCCAGTCGTGGCATCCAGGACAGCTCACTGTCCACAGTGAGCTGAAAATTCCTACATAAATCATTAATAAAGAAACTACACCACAGACTTGCCTACAAAACCAACATAAAGGATGAGTTTTATCAACTGACATTTCTTCTAGCTTTTGTCACGTAGACATAAACTAGGTTGTCTGTTTTGTATATGGACCAAAGAGTAAGAGTAACCTTTCTATTGCTGTGCTAAAACACCAAGACAAAGACAACTTATAAAAAAAAAAAACAACTAATGGGCTTACAGTTTTAGATGGGTCCATAACCATTATTCTTAGAAGCAAGCATTGGCAGCAGACAGGCAAGCACGGCACTAGAGCAGTAGGTGGGAACCTACATGCTGAGACATCAACCACCAGGCAGAGAGAGCCAGTATTGAAAGGCAAGAGCTTCTGAAATGTCAAAACCTATGCTCAGCGATACATCACTCCAACATGGCCACATTGTCCAACCAGGTTCACCAACTCGGGATGAAATATTCAAGTGTATAAGCCTGTAGAGTTCATTTTCATTGAAATTACCACAATCAAGTTCAGATATCATTATATACTCAGATTAATAACTTGAATGTTCAGCTGGATAGAAATCAACTAAAAACTTTCTTAAACAGAAACAATTTTCTTTCTAATTTTTAGATTCTTAAACTTTTATCTGTACCAAAAAATTATAAACAAATTTCAGGTAACATACAGCCATATATAAGCTATTATAAGTTTCTAAGTTAACAATATTCTGGTTTAAATAACAAAATCTGAATAAGTTTTATACATGTTTGAGAATCGTCTCACATAGACCTTAGAATCAGAACTTGAAGTTTCTATTTAATTAAAAAATCATGTAATTTTGGATTTTTACTACAAAATTTAGTTTGAGAAGTAAGGAAATATATAAAGAGCTTAGAAATTTGAAATAGATGCAGACCATCAATTTATCAATTCACGAGTCATACTTTAGTGCTAGGATCAAAACAAGACCAAAGTTTACTGAAAAAGACAGTACCATTCAGGAATGAACTCTGGGGTATCTCAACTCAAGAAATCTATTTTTTTTAAGAGAAGGTCTTGAAAGAAAGGCCAGTAGCTGAGAGCACTTTCTGCCCTTACAGAGGACCCTGGTTTATTTCCCAGCACCTAGATCATGGTGCTCACAATTCCTAGTAACTCAAATTTCATGTGGTTCTATACCATCTTCCAGCCTCTCTGGTACCTATAACACATACAGACACACATCTGTACACATAAAAATAAAAAGGTTTAAAAAGTGAAATATAAGAGAAAGAAACAAAACAGGAAAGGAACATGAGAGAAAATATTTTTCTGATCTCAAGAGACATTGGAGTCTCAGGAACTTGTGAGAAGTTTAGAGGATATGGTGAAGGGATGTATTATGCCATCACCAATGCTGAGGTAAAAGCATAAGCAAATATCTAAAAGAGGCTTTCCATTGAGTTAACCCATGTAGTAATATCTTTTCAGTAGAATGAGGAAAAGAAGTTTTGTGAACTAATTCCAGTCATAGTCATTAAGACAATATCAGTTTTTTAAACCCAATATGGTGTGAAATATGACAAAGTACTATAGGATATTATGATTTTCTCAAATAAAAGAAGCCTGGGACATGACATCATTTACCACTTATCAGTGAAGCACAAACATAGCTGTCAGGTCTGTTCAGAACATGTGAGGAACACACTCACACACACACAAACTTAGAAAACACCACCACTACCAGAAGCTGTTCAGGGATAAACTTAAGCACATGTATATTCATAAAATGCTCTAAAAGTTTCAATAAAACTCTAATCACTCGTTTGATGAATGCCGTAGGATTCCCTGCGTATGCTGTGAAAGTGTGAAAGTAATTAGTTAATAAAGAAGCCTATGACAGAACAGAATAGAGTTGTGATTCTCTTCATAATTTGTCTTTAAAGCTTGTCAGAGGGGCAAATGGTTTACTCTTCAAAATGTAAAATATTGCGAAAAAAAAAAACATTTTAGGTGGATACTATTTATCATCTTTTTCACATAATCTCTGTTTGGCTGTATGGAGAAATTGATTCCAAGCCCGCAAGAATTCACCAGTGTACATAATTGAGGTGTCATGTAAAACGTTTCATTTTTGGAGACCAATATTTCATCAGAAAGGCATGGCTACATTGCCAGCTGCTTTTAGGTGAGTGTGATGCAAATAGCACATCACAAAACCAACCTCTCACACTAACCCAAAGTGTTTTTCTGAAGTCCTTCCCAGGATCACTGATTTAAAACCCAGTGTATTTTCCTAGGGCAAGTAAGAATTGTGATGAACCCTGGCCACAGCTTAAAAGGTATTCTTGTTTCAAAAGCTGTAAACACTAGAATACTTTGCTTTGCACCACTGACATCCACTGAATCCTTGCCCTACTCCTCTCATACTGAACTACAAAATGCTCTGCGAGGTGGCAGTGGAGAACTATTCTGATTACTCCTAATAGTGTTTGTGACTAACTTGTCATGTGTTCTTCAGAAGTTGGGGTATTACCAATTCTTTAATCCAGCACAGACAGCTTAGATACATAAAGGTATAATAGAAAATAGACTAGATGTGATACACAAGGAACCTAAGTCAGACTTTAGGGGCTGACTTTTGCTTTGAATATGATAGGTTTCTTTTGTGATGTGTTACTTGAATCCACTATCCATAAAAGCAGCATTATCATGCCTTTCTGGTATAATCTGAGTCTCCTAAAAGGAAATATTTTTCATGAAACCTCAGTTCTGTACTTTTAAGAATCCTTGCAGGCTTAGGAATCAAATACTTCACAAAACAAAGGCAGTAGTGTGCTTTCTGAGTCCTTTTGACTTTCAGCTTCTTGGCATTTTCTAAAAGCCCTGAACTCTGTGGCAAGAAGATGATCCTTCTGTCTAGGTAAAAATAAAGATGCTCCATTATCTTTTAGGTAAATAGAGAGATGATTCTACCCTTGTCATTAAGGGTCTGATTCTGCCGAGTAGGAAAAACCCAAATTAGTATGGAGAGCAAGATGATAAAATATAAAGAAAGGCTGATGAAGCATAATAGAGGAGGAGATATGTCTGTCTGTCATCTACAAATCCAACTATCTGTCATCTACCTACCTAAATACTTATCATCTTTCTATTATATTTTATCAAACTCATCAATATTTATTGCTTTATATTTGGATATAATTTCACATTAAATTAATTTAATAAATTTAATGAGTTGCTTGGATCAACTATAAGGAATGTTGTTCGAGAAGGTAACATTTTAGCTGAATTTACAATGAATACCAGTTTACTAAGTCTCAAAGTGAAATATGATATGGTTGTGCAGTTAACAATCCACAAAATTTTTGGAATTATGAAGTAAAAGAAAAGGACAATGGAAGTTTCAGAACCATAAGAATTCTTTAACATCATGAACATTTAAAGAAAAATTTAATGAAGAATAAATATATGCAACTTATGCATTTAGTAATCTGTCATAGAGTATATATGCAAACATATCAATATCATCTATATGTCAATCTATCTATCACCTATGATCTTTCCATCTAGCCATATATTTATCTGTGTATCCAGGTATTTATGTGTGTACATACATATCTAGCTAACTAGCTAGTTATCATCTATAAATCTAGTTTTTATGGATCTTTCTAATATTCTTTTATTATATCAATTCTAAATCTACTGGTCTAATTTGGGAACACTTTCATGTTGAATTGTTTTAAAGTGGAACAGTTCTATATTAATTATTAGCAGAAAATTCTTTCTTCCCAAGCGCCATTGTGTGCTGTACTTTTCCCCCATGAGTCTGCCAGTTGCAATAGGTTTCCATTTACATTTCATTGCAAAAGGAATGAAAAACCCAGAACAAAAAGATGGAGGAATTTTTAACTTTTAAAACTCATAAGTGAGACAAAAGGCTGCTGATGCAAAGCAATTTTATGCACCAAAGCTGGAACTTAAGAGTTGAATGAAATTTATTGACTAAAATGAGGTATAAATTCAATCTATAAAGAATAAAGTTAAGAAAAATCATATGAAGTGCCATTTTTATTCCATATAAAGAACTTATGACTGTTTGTGCCCTCAGGAATAAACTTCAAAAGAAATACAGAAGAGAGCTCAGAAGTCCAAGTGATGCTTAGACTCATATCTTAACAAATGATAGGGGTGGGGAGTCAATGATTACTGTGGTTAGTATGTCTAGAGAGGCCTTGATTCTGTACTAAAGTTATAGCTGCAATTAAAGAGATGAGAAAGAAAGTAGGCTGTTGTTATCTAGTAACAATTTTTACTTTGAATTATCAGGAATGATTCAGTGGAATAAAAGTCAAGGATATAGCAAATATATTGCATACCACAATATTTGAAATTTATTATAAACTCTTTTGTGACACAAGACTCAATTTGATTAGAGCCCAAAATAAGCCTAAATGTCAGTGTGGAATGCAACCTTTGTATCTCGCCCAAGTATCACAAATTAAGATTCGAAATTTCAATTCAGTTCCCCAATGATTTTTATATATGTGAATATTTGTGTGCATAATAAAATTTGTATGAAAAAAAGATACGGCAATTTTCCCTCTCATGCTGAGGACAGGATCCAGGTTCCCCAAGCTTAGGCAGGTATGCTACCACTGTGCTTAACCCTTAGCTGCTGTCTGTTTTTGTTTGTCAAGTACTCTTCACTTAAAAACCAAGCTTCCAGCATTCTTCTTGCCTATTATGACAATATTAATTCTTTCTTTGATTACATTCTTTTTCTTCAATAAGTCTTCACATCCTCTTCTGTGGTTAGTAATTCCAGACTCTGAGCAATGTCAACCATTCTCATGTATGTTTATAAGATTTTGTGAAGCAGGTTTCCTTAAGAAACCATGCCTGTCTCATGCTCTCCCTCCTTCCACTCCTCGATGGGAACTTGGGAGCTCAGTCCGGTGCTCCAGTGTGGGTCTCTGTGACTATCTCCATCCATCACCTGATGAAGGTTCTATGGTGATATGCAAGATAATCATCAGTATGGCTATAGGATAGAGTCATTTCAGGTTCCCTATCCTCAGCTGCCCAAGGAACTAACTGGGGACCTCGCCTTGGGCTCCTGGGAGCCTCTCTAGGTTCAAGTCTCTTGCCAACCCTAAGGTGACTCCCTTAACTAAAAATTGTGCTTCCGTGCTCCCCTATCCAACCTTCCTTTATCCCAATCCTCCTGTTTCCCCAAGTTTCCCTCATCCTCCCCTTCTCACTTTTCTCTCCCCTTCCCCCGATACTCCCATCCCCCCACCCAAGATCCCAAAATTTCTCCCCGGCAATTTTGTCTACTTCCCTTAGTCAAGAGAATAATTATATGTCACTTAACCTAGCTGAGTCATTGAATTCAAGAACTGAGTTCTCTACCTGTCTCTAAAACAATAGGACAGCCATATTGGGGAATAGTACCTTAGAATGACATTTGACCTCCACATGCATACACACAGGCATGTGAATCTTCATATACTCATGCACTTGCAAAAACATGAAAATGCAAGTATACATGCCCATACATTTGAACATGAAAGTTACTAATCAAAATAGATATTTATGTCTAGTTATAATTACATGTCATAGTTATTGTTTCTATTGCTCTGAAGAGACACCATGACCATGGCAATACTTACAAAAATAAGAAAATTTGTAGACCGCCCAGCGGGTCAGGTAGTCTAGGGTTGTAACTCGCCTGGCAGGTCAGTTATTCCAGGGTCCCGGAGAGGTGCTATCTGAAAAGACATGGGTGGGAGAGAGGAAGGAGGCCAAGCAAAATTCTCTTGTCAAAGCCTCCTTTTATTAACGTCATGGTTGCAGCTTATATAGCCCCTGGATGAGGAATTTGGGTTGGGATGGGGGGCAGGGGCATGGGCAGGAAAGAATCTTGCAGCGTTGGTTCGAGGTCATCGGCCAGGAGGTTACGATCAGGTCACGATTCCTCGGTCAGGAAGTCACGAGTTGACACACCTAGTTCTCTAGATAGTTGGAATGTGGGGCAGTTCCGCTAACAGCTCTCAAGATAGTTGGGTATGGGGTAGGCTCTGCCAACGAAACAGCTCTAAATACCATTGGGGTGCGGGGCTGTCTGCAAACTCCCCAGGACAATGGTCCCTGCAATATTTTTTTTTGGGGGGGGGGAAATGGCTCCTGACAAAAATTTAATTGGGGTGGCTTACATTTTCAGAAGTCTATTATCTTTCTGGTGTAACATGGTGGCATACAGGCAGACAGGGGCCTGGAGAAGTATCTGAGAGTCTACATATTGACTCACAGGCAACAGAAAGTGGTTTGAATCTCAGCCTGAATGAAACTTGAGCAAAGGGAAGTCAAATTTTACCCAAACCATGACACACTTCTTCCAACAAGACCACACCTAAGTAGGACAAACCACACCTTCTAATAACGCCAATCCCTATGAACTTTGGATGGAGGTCAACTGCACTCAAACTACCACAGTATCTTTATAGCAATTTATCATTCATCTCTGTATCTGGCTACCTGTAGAGTAACAGATAAAATATTTGGAATGAATTCCTACAAACCCAAGTGCTAAGAATGTAATCCTAGAGAAGCTGAAAACTATAGCACGGTGCATGTTAGGATTTCTATTGCTGTGAAAGAAACCATGACCACAACAACTCTTACAAAGGACAAATATTTAAAGAGAGGTGGTTTACATTTTCAGAGGTTTAGTTCATTATCATCATGGCAGAAAATGGAAACATGCAGGCAGACATCTTTATCAGAAGGCAACAGGAAATATAATGAGATACTGAGTCAGCATAAGTAAATAAGATACCTCAAAGCTGGCCCCCACAGTGGCAGGCTTCCTCCAACATGGCCATACCTATTCTAACAAACCACTCTTCCCAATAGTTCCATTCCCTATGAGCTTATGGAGGTCAGTCACATTCAAACTACCACAGAGAATGTTACCCACTACTTTATAACTTGCGAACTTGATAGTAATTTCATTGATTTGTGACTTTCTTTTTCTATAAATATACATGTTCATATCAACTATTTTTATGCTACTTTATGAATTTAGAACCTTTTAAATTCACGGTCACCTGAAAAATGGTCACCTATATTTATCTCAGAATAAATAATCTCTTATTTTTCATGTAAAAAAAGCTATGCTTTGTGTCAGCATTTACATATGTAGCTCTATCAAAAAAAATGCATTTGACTGCTAATTTTGTTTATTTTTATCTTTCACTAGGGGAAATTATTTCCTTCTTGAAAATCTTGATATTGTCTTTGATATATTTTTCCAAGAGATATTATGTCTGTATCCTAATCTGTGTTCAGCATATGTTTTTGGTCACAAACTAATAAATGTTTTTAAAAAACAAATTCATTTTTAAGAGTTAATTATTCATTTATCCAGAAATACATTGCTCATTAATTTAATAATACAGTTATTTCCTTGGCAGACATATTTTTTTATTTTGACAAGAAATCTTGATAGGGAATTAGAATTTTTCTTATTACTTAATGAAATATTAATACTTCCTTTAAATGAATATGGGATACATTTCAGTAATTTTTCATAGAACTTTAGTGTCATTTAAATTGCATTTCTAAGGCATGGACAGTTGTACTTGTAAATTTAAAATATAATTTGGAGTAAAGATTTAATCTGCAACTTCCTAATATGAAACTACTATCATGATAGTTACTTCAGGCTATACATTGGGTCTGGGATTCAAAAGTACAAGAGAAAGTAGTGTGGTGTTTGTCTTTCTGGGTTACCTCAATTAGCATATATTATTTTCCAAAAGCCAGGAAAGCATAAGGGACCAGAAAGTAAAATGGAGAGGAGCTCTAGGGGGGACAGCAGGACACAGGCACTATTAAGGTGGATATGGAAAAAACACTTGAGAGACTTCAACTGGGGAGAAGGAGGAAGCAGTGATAAATAATACCAATAATGTTTGAAAAATGTTGAGAAATATATTTTATGCTTAATTAAAATATACAGATAAGTCCATGACCAGATATATATATATATATATATATATATATATATATATATATATATATAATTTATGTATGTATGTATGTATATAATATATGCTGAAAAGAGGAATAGATTGATATCTACATAGACTGATGGTATATAGATGGATAGATGATAGATATATAGATGATAGATAGATAGATAGATGATAGATAGATAGATAGATAGATAGATAGATAGATAGATAGATAGATAGA
>JABTXL010016972.1:9041941-9065902 GCA_025134845.1 Neodon shergylaensis | reverse complement strand
AGATAGATAGATAGATAGATAGATAGATAGATAGATAGATAGATAGAGAAAAGGGGATGAGAGATTGAGGCCATACAATGATACTGCTCTCTCCAAAGTCATAGACTATTTAATAAAACCCTTAGTGTTTTGGTTTGGAAGAACCCCTTTGTGTTGATGATGAGGTCATCCAAGAGACTAGCCAAACAAAAGAACTTTTTGTCAACCTTTAAGAACTTGAAAACATCTTTGGGCCATTTGAACTTCTTCTGTTAAGAATTCTCTGTTCAGTTCAGTGCCCCATTTTTTAATTGGGTTAATTAGCATTTTAAAGTCTAGTTTCTTGAGTACTTTATATATTTTGGAGATCAGACCTTTGTCTGTTGCAGGGTTGGTGAAGATCTTCTCCCAGTCAGTGGGTTGCCTTTTTGTCTTAGTGACAGTGTCCTTTGCCTTACAGAAGCTTCTCAGTTTCAGTAGGTCCCATTTATTCAATGTTGCCCTTAATGTCTGTGCTGCTGGGTTATACTTAGGAAGCGATCTCCTGTGCCCATCTGTTGTAGGGTACTTCCCACTTTCTCTTCTATCAGGTTCAGTGTGTTTGGACTGATATTGAGGTCTTTGATCCATTTGGACTTGAGTTTTGTGCTTGGTGATAGAGACATGAACCTAGAGTGGCGCCCAGGTGCCCAGGGTAATGTCCCCAGTTAGTTCCTTGGGCAGCTGAGGATAGGGAACCTGAAATGACCCTATCCTATAGCCATACTGATGAATATCTTGCATATCACCATAGAACCTTCATCTAACGATGGATGGAGATAGAGACAGAGACCCACACTGGAGCATCAGACTAAGCTCCCAAAGTCCCAATGAGGAGCAGAAAAGAGGGAGAACATGAACATGGAAGTCAGGACCACGAGAGGTGCACCCATCCACCGAGACAGTGAAGCTGATCTATTGGGAGCTCACCAAGGCCAGCTGGACTGTGACTGAAAAAGCATGGGATAAAACCGGACTCTCTGAACATGGCGGACAATGAGGGCTGATGAGAAGCCAAGGACAATGGCATGGGGTTTTGTTCCTACTTCATGTTCTGGCTTTGTGGGAGCCTAGCCAGTTTGGATGTTCACCTTCCTAGACCTGGATAGAGGGGAGAAGACCCTGGACTTTCCACAGGGCAGGGAACCCTGACTGCTCTTCAGACTGGAGAGGGAGGGGGAGAGGAGTGAGGGGAGTGGGAGATGGGCAGGAGGAGGGGGAGGGAAATGGGAGGCTGGGAGGAAGCAGGGATTTTTTTTTTCAATAAAAAAAAGGACTTGAAAACAAGAACTCTTTGCTAAAGAAATCACATACTTCAGACCTGAGGGTTGGAGGAAACAAGCTGAAACAAAACTAGTAGTCACCTTATTGAGGACTTCCTCTCATAATACTTGAAGGTTCTATGCAACCAATCAAAAGGGTGGATTAAATTTATAAAGTCTAATAACCACACAATGACTAGACAAAAGAAATTTACATTGTTACAGTAATAGCATTTTTAACATGCAGATAGCCAATATCTCTTAAATAGAACATAATTTTCATATGACAGGAAGTAATTCATTACTGTTACTGAAAAATTGACAAACTATTGTTGGGTGAAGCTGTCAAAGACATTTTAGGATAACATATTCCTTCCATTTTTTAAAACTAATATAGTTCCTACTGAATTATTCTTATCCTTACACCCACAATAATTGTAAGTCTCATCTATCACCAAAGAAACTTTGTTTTTCATAGATGGAGATTATTTAAGAGATCTACAACTAATCAAAATCCAAAGAACAATTGATGTGGGATACCCAACTGATATATCTACAAGGTAGCCTATACACTTAAGGCTTTAAAAAAACATAGAATTGAGTATATAAAGATTGTAAAAGCAAGAGGGCTGGGATGTCTGTTGTGAGGTAATATATTCTAGATGAGAAATGGAAGCTGTACTCATATAACCTCAATAGTGTGGTCTCCTAAAAGGGCAAGACTTGCATAATGAGAGCATCAGGTGACTCGTCAGTGTAGATGGGAGAAATGTCATAATTTCTTGTCCCTGCGTGTGTGTGTTTATTCATTACATGTAACAATTATCATTAAAGCAGAAAGAAGAGGCCATGAACTGGAGAAGTGTAGGAAGATTTACACAGAGTTGAGGGAAGGAGTTGGGAAGGTTGACATTATATTCATACAGCACTAATGTATTACATTCTCAAAATACTAAAAATCTCAATAAAATAGTGATTCACCTTATTTATCTACATTAAAAGCTAAATGGATTAATAGGTTTTTACACGTACTCTTAGATACAGCTGTAACTCAACACCAAAATTATTGGTTGATGTTTCATGTGTTTACTTATAACAGCACTTTGTTACACATGATGAACCTACTTTTTCAAGTCTTGGTACTTTATTCATTTCAAAGACCTATTTTAAGATATAGAATTTAACATTTTGTACAAAGTAAATACCGGTATTTGCTTTTAAGGTATTTGGTTTTGTCCTGTGTGTATTTGTCTTTCTCATTGATTCATATTTTACCCCAGGGTATTGCAATGAAACTCTTTCATACTCCTCAGTCATCTACTGCTGGTCTTGAATCAAAGAAAGACTCAGTATATATTGTTAAAGCAAGCAACTCTCCATTAATAGTTAACTGAGTTTCATTAATTTTACATTTAGTATCAAATATTATTCTTAGAAATTGTAAGGAATATCAAAACAATGAAAAAATAAGCAAAATCTTTATAATTAAGTTTTATTGTTCCTCACTTTGAAAATTTCAACTTACTCCAACCATTTTCAGATCGTTTGGTGATTGCAACCCCTTTGGGGGTCAAACACCTCTTTCACAGGGATCACCTAAGACCATCAGAACACAAATATTTACATTAAAATTTGTAACAGTAGCAAAATTAAAGATGAAGTAGCAATGAAATAATTTCATGGCTGGAGGTTACTACAATATGAAAAGTATATTAAAATGTCTCAACATTAGGAAGGTTGAGAAGCACTATCTTAATCCACAGTTAAATAAATGTATCATTCAAGCTTTGGAATCTTGTTTTTGTTCATATTGAACATATTATCAGAGTACTTAAAATACAGTCTAGATGATGCTAAAGTCAGAATATTTTTTTAACAGAACTGCCATGCTGTGAAATGAAATTACAACACAGGGTGCATTTTATTCTCTTTCATTTTCTAATTTCTTAAAGAAATCCTTAATTTAAAAACACAAGAGGATTAAGAGCTAATGCTATTATTACTCAGACCAAACACAAACTTAATAGCATCTATTTAAACACAACACTAATGACACAGAATGTTAATTCTGAACTTTTAAATTTGAAACTTGATTTCATGTCTTGCCATACCATGTCATGTTTCTGTTATTGTCCTCAAAAGTAGAAGCAAGTGGAGTTTTTTTAAAAATAATTGGAGGCTGAAAGAGAATGCCTATGGATTTGGGAAAGTCCCAGCAACATTTATTACACTAAATGACAATGTTTTTCTTTGGGGGAAATTCCGTTTTTCACTATGTACATTCATAGTTATAAATTTAGTAAATTGATACCATGCAGCTACCACTACCTTTGGCAGAATTTAAAACAATTAAATTATTCTTTATGCAAAGACTACAGACTGACAAAACACTTGTTATGTTCTAACACTGTGCTAAAAGGTACTGGAAGCTTATCATAGCTGTCACAGAAACACCTGGTACTCATGGCATGTGTTAGAGGAATATAAAGGGGACACAGAAGCTTCATCTATGGCAGGAGGGCAGAACGAACATTAATTTGTCAGAATCCCTGCTTTTTCTAGTTTAAGGATGCCCCCAAATGACATGTAAACCACATTTATTAAAAATTGAAAGAATATCTCAAAGTATATACAACAATTGAAATGTGAGTCTAGACTCTGGAGCTATTATAATATGTCTTAGAACTGAGAATAACAGAGAAGACCTTCAGTGAAGTTAAAATTTTCTCAGAGGGTAGATGGACACACAGATGTTTGAAACTGGTAACTGAAGAAGTATAGCAACCACAGAATCGAGTGAAGTAAGCATCCTGAGACTAAGAAAGCAGGGAAATAAGTGACACCTAACTGCAAATACTCACAAATGATTTAATATAAAGTTGAAATAATTGCAAAGACATGTATGAAAGAATTCCTCATTGTGACTCAGATTTCAAATTCCATTCAGTGAAGCACTGAAAAGATAAGCAGCATGTTGAAACAACACCCATTAAACAAAGGAAAACATCAAAATTAAGAATAATATGGACTAGAGAAGATGTCAGTGCATATAGATAACAAGAAAGATGGTGATCTATCTTTTTAGTCAAAAGGAGCAGATCTTCATTAAGGCTTATTGCTTTGATAAAACACCATGGACAAAGGCAAGCGAGGGAGTAAAGGGTTTATTTAGATTATACTTCAACATCATAGTCCATCATTGAAGAAAGTCAGGACAGGAACTCAAGCAGGGCTGGATCCTGGAGGCAGGAGATGATGCGGAGTGCAGAGAAAGGTAGTGCTTACTGGCATTTTTTATGGCTTGCTCATCCTACCTTCTTATAGAACCCAGGACTTACATCCCAGGAATGAATTAGCCACAATGGCCTTGGCTCTTCCACATTAATCAGTATTTAAGAAATTGCTCAGTTTCCATAGTTTTGTAGACTTTGTTTCTCTTGTTGAAATCTGCTTTAACACATGGTGGTTTGAGAGGATGGATAGGGTTATTTCAATTTTCATGTATCTGTTAAGACTTGCTTTGTAACTGAACATATTGTTAATTTAGGAGAAAATTCTGAGAGGGACTGAGAAGATACATACTTTTTGTGGAGGTGAATTGTTCTGTAAATATCTGTCAATTCAATGTAGTTTTTAACATGAGTGAGATCCAGTATTTCTTTGTTTAGTTTTTGTCTGAATGACATGTCTGTTGGTGAGAGTGGGGTATTGAAGCTTCCCACTATCAATGTGTAAGGATCAATGTGTGATTTAAGCTTTAGTAAAGTTTGATTAAAATGTGGGTATCTTTGTATTCCAGATATAGAACCTAAGCAAGACTTGCATAATAATTAATAATGATGATGATGATTTAAAATCAATGACATGATTTCTAATAATATTCTGCTATACTCATAGATTGGTACCTAGGCCAGTTATTATCATAGAGGCTTCATCAGGCAGCTGATTGGAGCAGTTACAGACATCTACATTGGACAGAGTTGGGGAACCCCCTGGAAGACATAGAGAAAGGATTGTAGGAGTCAGAAGTGTCAGGGATACCAGAAGAACCTGATCCACAGAACCAACTAAGCAGAATTCATAGGGACATACAGAGACCGAACAGACAATCAAGGTGCCTGCAAGGTTCGGTGCTCAGTCTTCTAACTATAAGTTGTGGTTGTTTAGCTTGAGTTTTTTGTGGACTCCAAACAATGAGAATGGGGGTGTTTCTGACTCTTTTTTCCCTCCTGGTACCATTTTCCTGCTGTTGAGTTGCCTCCTCAAGCCTTAATATGAGGGTTTCTACCTAGTTTTACTCCTTATTGTTATGCCAAGTTTTGTTGATATCCATAAGAGGTCTGCTTTTCTCTGAAGGGAAAAGGAGAAGCAGTTGAACTGGGGAAGAAGTGGGGCATGGGGGGACTTGGAAGAATTGGAGGATGAGGAAAGTGTGATCCGATATATTATTTGTGAGCAGAATAAGCAAAACAAACAAACAAACAAACAAAAGAGCCCTGTTTGGAAAAAAATGAAAGAAAAGAAAATATCCTACACTTGGATCATTTGGAGGTAGTTTTTTTCAGTTGAGGATCACTTCTTTCATATGGCTCTAGCTTGAGTAAATTGGCAAAAAATTATCCAGGGCAGAGTAGTATGCTAACTGTCTTGAAAGGACAAAGAGCCAGAATTTGAAAAGCACAAAGAAGATTTTTGGATAAGAAAGAATATTCTTAGTAGAAGCTTTTCAGATAATGCATTAGTCTATGATGATATTTCAGAATCCCTGTCTGTGGAAAATTGTATAACTAATTCATGTAGTGTTTCTCAATCTGTGGGTCATGACACCTTTGGACATCACATATCAGATATCCTGCATATCCTATATTTACATTGATTCATAACAGTAGAAAATTGGTATTATGAAGTAGCAACAAAATAATTTTATGGTTGGGGTCACTGCAATATACAGTACAATAATACTACAGTATTAAATAGTAGCAGCATTGGAAAAGTTGAGAACCACTGCATTAAAGAATGATTGTGAGGGGATCTAGTTAGTCTAAACATAGACCTCGAAAACACCACACATCAAGGAATGAATATACATACATAATTGTGTGTTTGGTTATTTTCCTGTTGAGAGAGTATAACAAAATTTAGAAAATACAAACAAATACTGTATTTCATTGTTTTATATAATTAAGGAACAAATGAAAGAGAAATAAAAAGAAAAGTTGCCTATTTAAAGGCTGAACAATTGAATTTGTTATAAGAGCTAGGATACAGAGGCTGGTGGAAGTTGGCATGGCATTCTTTAAAGGGAAAGACCCTGAGCAAAGTAGGGAACTATTGAGTGTAAGTCATGTTTGTGACAGTGAAGCAAGAGTAACATAGTGACACTGTCAGAAGATTCCTTCCTACATGTCCCAAATTCAGGGAGGCCTATAATTCTGTTTTTAAACACCTCTCCTTCTCAGTCTCTTCTTGGATAGCTTTCTAAACGTGAGTGAGTGTTCCCATCTTCAGCATGTTAGTCAATTCTGTTCTAACTTCTGGCATCCTAAGAACCTGCCTTGTGTTTAACTGTCTGAACTCATTTACTCTTCAGCTCACCTCTCTTCCTTTCTTTAACATGCCACACACTTTCTACACCTTTTAACTCCATGAACCTTTCACTTATTTATTGATCCTTCCATCTTCATTTCAACATAATTTCCTCCAGAAATAATCATGGTTGCCTCAATAACAAGGCAAGTCAACAGAGTCATTTATTATTGCTCATTAGCTCTTTCTAAATCCATATATTAGTGGTGTCACCACTGAGTCACATATTTCTGTTCACATTTGACCCTTCACTGAAGCATGAAAACGATGCCATGTAACATTACATTTCTATTACATACAGTGTCAGGGGCCAACAATGAATGCTGAACACATGCCACTGACTGGATGATTTAATAAACGTCATTCAGAAAACAGAGATGGTTTTACAGTGCTTGGAGCATTCTTTATTAGGAGACTTGTCTGCAAAATAAATCAATCTAAAATAGAGATACAACACAGGAGGTAGGTAGGCATAATCTGATCTGTTGACTAAAATTCATGTTTTCACTTTTAAAACACTCATTTTAAAAATGACTTCAGAACTAGGTAGGCCTTTATGCAGTCCATAAACACTAACATATTTTCCACAAATCCTTTATAGAAATGTCTGAGCATTATCTGTCCTATATGGACTGATACCTGCTTTACAGATGCCTGCTTTACAGATGTTTCTCTTGACGGATAGTGCTGATGTGCTGAAAATCTTTGCTTGCCCCTTGAGATTCTGTTGCACTTGATATTATTTGCTGTGCTTTGCTAGAGCTGCTGCACTAAAATGTTTATTTTATTAGGAGCTTGGGAAGGAAAAGAATAAGATAAAAGGTGTGAAATTCTCAGAAAATGAATAAAAATAGGTTTTACTAGATTCTTTCTCAATTATTAATATCCATTTCCAAAACTGGATGAAAACCACTGTATTAAAATTTTTATTTCATTTGTTCTGCTTTATTTCTTTGTTTTTTTTTTGGGGGGGGGCAAGGTATCTCTACATAGCCATGACAGTACTGGAACTTACTGTGTAGACAAGAGTGTCCCAAACTCAATGATCTTCCTGGCTCTGCCTCCTCGGTGCTGAGATTAAAAGTGTATGCTACCATGCCTAGCATCATATAGTTTCTTATGTGTATGCTTGCTGTGTATGTGTGATATATGTGTGTGAGATATGTGTATGTGATATGTGTGTGAGAGAGAGATATGTATGTGTGATATGTGTGTATGTGAGAGATATGTGTGTGTCGTGTGTGTGAGAGAGATGTGTGTGTGATGTGTGTGTATATGAGAGATATGTGTGTGTGATATGTGTGTGTGTGAGAGATATGTGTGTGTGATGTGTGTGTATGTGAGAGAGATATGTATGTGTGATATGTGTGTATGTGAGAGATATGTGTGTTTGATGTGTGTGCGTGATGTGTGTGTATGTAAGAGAGATACATATGTGTGATATGTGTGTGTGATGTGTGTGTGAGTGTGTGAGTGTGTGTGTGAGAGATATGTGTGTGTGATATGTGTGTATGTGAGAGATATGTGTGTGTGATGTGTGTGTGTGAGAGAGATATGTGTGTGTGATGTGTGTGAGAGAGATATGTGTGTGTGATATGTGTGTGAGAGATATGTGTGTGTGATGTGTGTGTGTGATATGTGTGTATGTGAGCGATATGTGTGTGTGATATGTGTGTGTGATATGTGTGTGTAATGTGTGTGTGTGTGAGGGGGGGTGTGTTCCCATAAGTTTATATATACCATGTGCATACAAGAGTCCTGAGGAGTAGAAGATAGTATCAGACCCACAGAACTGGAGTTACCAACAGTTTGAGCTGACATGAGTGTTCTGGGAATTGAACTCAAGTACTCTGGAAGAACAATCATTGCTCTAAAACATTGAGGTATCTCTCCAGCTTATTTTACATTTTTATAACATAATTTAATTAAAACAAGGCCAACTAAAAGTGTTAAAAGATAAGATTGACTGGAAGTCGTGTTATATTCTGTTTTCCATATGGAATTAATCTATTTAATTCTCAAAGCAGTAATTACTTAGTAAAAATAAAAAAACTAAAAATAAAAAGCAGTAATTACTTAGTAAACAAAGTAATATTATGCTTGCCATTAATTTCCTAGCTTACATTGACTCTTCATAAATCACAATTATCAAATGAATGCTTACTGATTACTAAATGAATTCTGTCTAACTCCAAGTGATGCATTTCTTCTGGGGGCAGGATGAAAACTTGCAACATTGAAAGGAAACTTAATCTCAAAAAGCTCATGAAATTTACAAGGTTCCCAGGTCCCTCACTGTGATTCTAACAGTAAATAAACAATTGCATCGTAAGAGGAGGTCCTGGAATGGAATTACATACAAACTGAGAAGGAAATGTCAGTGCTACAGATGTTTTGAGGCTTCCTCCTTGCCTATGTGGAGTGTTCTGATGACGAAGTTGTCCCAGACTCACCCGTTCTCATATTAGTATCCCTCATCCATGTTCCTTAAGTACCCCAATAAGCTCACTATTCCTCCAAGTTGAACCTTAATGACATTATTTCTTTGCTTTGTTGTTGCACCCTGTGTGGAGTCAATAAATATTTGTTCATGTCTTGCCAAGAAGAGTCTTACAACTAACTGTGAATGAAGGGCCAATCATATATATTTTCACACGCAGTTTAAATCGTATAAGCAGTAAGTCACCCAATTTTTCTTAGTCCATTAAATAATTTGTGTTCCTTAAACATGGATGTCTCATCTCAAATCTCCTTAACAAACACAACAATTATGTTTGAATATTGGTTTACATTAGTTTACTACTCTAGTCATTATAAGAAATTACACAAATGTATTTATTTAAGTTTCTACAAAGTCTCATGGAGTATATATTACCATCCCAATTTTATAAGCTAGAAATCTTGTCTCATAGAGTTAGAGCATTGAGGCGGCTCCATTTGTATACTTTCAGGGAAAAGTACAGACAATTAAAGGCTTGCTTTCCAGTGCACAAGTCCACAGTATGTTGTATGTCTATCACTAAGGCAGTCAACATTTAGCCAATGATTAGCTTTCTTCAATAATGATAGCATGGGTCAGTGTAATTTTCCTGTTTTGGAAGCTATGCAATGAGCTTATTTGCAAATCAATATAAATTCTATGGAGGGTGAAATTGAAACTTAGAAGTTAAGTCGTGTATTTACAAAAGGATATTAGTATGAATGAATTTGTGGCACCCTGATCTCTAAACATGTTCTTAAAGAAACATGCATATTCACAATTTTTATATATTAATTAAAAGCTAAAAATGTAAATAAAAATTTTTATTTTCTTGTAGTTATTTGGTAAATTTTAGTTTATTGGAAACATTTTCTTCCACTCACAATTTTAAGCTTGGTAAAAAAGAAATAGCTCTATGACAATAAAGAAATATATCCCAATACTCAATACTTCAGGGAGTTTTAAAAATTGTAGATTATCATTTACTTTTGTTTCTGGTAATTTTAGTTTACATAAATAATGATTCAATCATGTGCACAGGATGGCTTTACTCAACACTGAGAAGTATAATGAGATATTTGTAAAATAGAAACAATGCAATAGAGATATTTGAATAAATGTTTCTACAGAATGTTAATTAGTGCCTTCTATGAGCCTTAAAAGGACAGTGAACATATTGTACACGAGAAATTAATATTGTAAAAAGGTGAAATAGAAGATAACATCAATTTAATTTTAAAACTTAAACTAGCCAAATAGGGAAGTAAAAGAATCATATTTTTGTGTATGATGATTTTTCCAGAAATCCAAGGCTTAAAGAGACAAGATGAAGGTTGGAATGTGACACGATTCATTCCACAAATTTATTTAGAAGTTTCAAGAAACTTTTAGCACTATATATTTGGATAATTGAGATTATTTTCTATATTTCTGATTAAGAAACAGCAAGACATTCAATTAAGTTCTCAGTGCTAAACAACTTCCTTTCATTCATCCTGTGCAGTTAACAGAATATCAATACAAGAGATAATACTTAGCAAAGAAGTGCTATTTATTGGTAAAAACAGAATGGAATATTATTAAGCAGCAAAGGAAAAAGAGGTCTAATATATATAACATCATGGAAAAACTTAGAAAGTAAGTGAACCAACATATTGATATAAAGTGGCCAGTGTGTGGTAAATACTGAGAGCCTATTAGCCATGTCAGAATTTTAAGATGGAGTACCATAGAGAATAAATAGTATGAGCATAGCATATAGCATTTATTTTGAGGGAAACAAAAACATTCTAAATTAATGGTAATATTTACATAATTCTATACATATAATGTAAACACATTCAATTGAATATGTTAGATGAGTGAAAAACAATGCTATTTAAACTTTATCTTTTAAAGCTGAAGGTTGACCAACACTACAATCTACTACCCAGACCCAGGCTTAAATGTTATCCCAAACATCAATGCCGTCTGTGATCTGCTGGAGCAAACTCAGGGCTACAGGATCTCCAGAACACAGGGCAGCAATGGGATGTCTGGGAAGAGTTCCAGTGAGGATTCAGTGTCAACAGACTAGCAGAGACCTGGGGCTTCAAACAAAAGCAATGATTCTTGGTGATGAAGACCTGCATGTAAGATGTATGAATAATCCAGTATGGGGATCAGGTTCTTTTATTTTTAATTATTGATTTTTATTGAGTTCTACATTTTTCTCTGCTCCCCTCCCTGCTGCCCTTCCCCTTCAACTCTCTCCCAAGGTCCCCATGATCCCAATTTGCTCAAGAGATCTTCCAGTTAAGTGACAGAGACAGGTCCTGATCTCACTGATAGGAGCCTAACTAGCAAACCAAGCTACACAACTGCCACACACATGCAGAGTGCCCAGGTCGGTTCCATGCAGGCTCCCTAGTTGTTGTTCCAGAGTCCATGAGCTCCCAAGAGCTCAAGTCATCTGACTCTCTGGGTTTTCTCATCATTCATGAATCTCCTGCTTATGCCCACCCCCAGCCTTGAGGCAAGGGGAGGAGCTTGGCCCTGCCTCAATTAGATGTGCAATGGCAGGACTGGCCCTTTCTTAATGGAGAGAGAGAAGTGGATGGGGAGGAGATAGAGAGGAAGGGGAAAGAGGAGGTAGGGGAAACTGATTGGCATGTAAAATGAATGAAAAATGATGTTTAAAACAATAAAATTTAAACAAAGAAGAAAAAAGATGTATGGATACTGCATGACTCACTGCTTCACACTGCAGCATCAATGACAAGATTTTCTCTTTTTTATCTTAAATTTTATTTAGTATTTTATTAAATAATTTTTATTTAATTTAGGTTTTTTGGAAGGAGGATACGTTGCAGGAACAGAGGGCAGATGCAAGGAAACAGTAGATGGGTGGGATAGAGATGCATGATATGAAAGACACAAAGAATAAATAGAAAAAAGAAAATATAAACAATAAATAAAGAAAGAAACTAATTGTATCTCCTAAATCTATTTTAACAAGGCATGAAACCTGGGTATTTACTCTGTGGAGAACACAAAGCTGAGGATTTCTGCACAAAGTCAGATGAAACATAGTTTAGGGTAGCACAGCCTTGTGGGTAAGGAATAAGTTGTATAGTCATAAATTAAAGTTTAATTTGCTTCAAGTTCTCCTTTTTAATCATTTACATTAAATATATGTATATCTATCTTTCAAAAATCTCAATGTGCTTTCTGGAGAATCAAATTATTCTAAAATGAAAATCCTAGACAGAAATCCTAAAATATCTTTAAACACTAGCTACCTAGGAGCTCAAAGAACAATCACAAAATGAACATTTTTTGTAGGAGGCCATCTGTTGGTTTTGGGCTGCTCAACCTGGAAAAACACAGAAACTATATTAATTAAAAGCTCTAGCTTCTTATTGAGTAGCTTTTACATATTAATTTATCCTAATTCTATTAATCTGTATATTGCCACATGGCTGTAGCTTACTGGGTAAAGTTCTGGCGTCTGAATCCGGCAAGGTTACATGGCCTCTCCTTAACTCCTTCTTTTTCTCCCAAGCATTCAGTTTGGTTGTCCTGCCTACCTCTATTCCCTGTGCAGGCCCAAGACAGTCCCTTTATTAACCAGTAGTATTCATAGCATACAGAGGGGAATCTCACATCAAACACTGATCACTCCATGTGTTCAAAACTTATAGTTGTTTTTTATCTACTCTGTAAAAGAAAAAAAATTGCTTCTCAGATTTCTGTTATTCTAACAAAAAAGAAAATAAGAAAAAAAATCAACACATGGACTTTTATTTGAATTAGTTTTTGCTTTCTCACTAAATTTTACCATGTAATTCTGACTGGCATTCAACTTGTTATATTTTTTTCTGGCTGATCATAATCTCCTGTCTTAATGGCAAAGTGCTAGGATTACAGAAGTATACCATCTGCTTCTAAACCAAAACCAAAGCATGAGGAGGGGGCCATGGCATCATAATACTCCTTAAGGGTATAATAACTATGACTTAAAAATTCCCACTAACCTCAACACTTGAGACCATCTATGTCTAACAGTGCTTCTCTGGGTAACAACCTTTAAATGGATGAGCATTCAAAGGACATTCAAAATCAATATCATCTGAATGTCCATAGAACAAATAAAAATATTAAGAAATACAAAGAAGAAAACAAATTAATGATGATTCCAAAGAAAGTGAAACAAAACTTGAACTGCAGAGATTGTTCAATGATTACTAGCATGTACCACTCTTCTAGTGAGCCCAAATTCAGTACAATCACTCACATGAAGTAACTTAGAAATGTGTTTAAGTCCAACTCAAAAGGGTTCCAAATTCACTGGCCTCCAAGTCACATGCATGCACACAGACACATACACACACCATTTGAAAAAAAGAATTAAACCTAAAATTACCGCTCATTAATATCTTTGAAAACATTTAATATACATGCACCCATGATACACAAAATATTTTTCAAAACCTATAATATCTTTTAGAAAATCAAAATATAAAGAAGAAATGAAAACTTCATGATAATTATTAAGTTTAAGTAGAAAAGCATTTTGTACTTAAATATTAAATAAAAATATTTTGTGATCTGCTGAATCATGCAGAAGTTCAGAGTCTAAATAAAGAAAGGACAGAAAATCATTCATGAAAGAGCTGAGGGAGATATTTTATGACTCAATTACAAGGATAATTAAAACATAGAGAATCCTGGCTACTTAATAATATGAGATTAAAACAAGAGCATGGAGAAGACAGACCCACACCAAATACTTGTGTTGTACAGGTGGCAAGCACAGCAGTGGAATCCAGACATGAGAGAAAGTTTGAGAGCTTGAGGTGGCCTGCGACAGCAGGGTCCATGGTACTGGGGAAGCACTAGAGAGAAGATCAAATAGCTTAGTGTAAAATGGGTAAATGTGAGGGTGAAGAGTTGAAGTTAATCAAAGCAGCTTATATTTGAGAATAGTGTGGGACAATATTGTTAGCAAAGTTCTCTTAGGATTGTAATTTTAAACATACTTTTTCTGAGTCTTTTGGTATCTTTCAGAAAGCAGTGGGGGAAAAGGAAGTGGAGGTTCGAGGAGAGGTTGGTGTTGCAAGGCAATGGATGTGGGGAGCTTGGAATGTAGGGATGGAAGGTGAGTTCAGAATTTCTGTCTTAACAGACAATGCTCTCGCAGCAATGTGCAAGGTAAGCCTCTATGGAAATATTTCACCTCCACAGATTCATGTGTAAATGTAACTATAGAGAATAAACCTAACAAGTTTGCCTTTCATTATTTACTTTAGGTTTCTTTATCCTGTCCAATTTTTTGCTTTCCTAGTATACCCCAAAATCTCCGTGTAGTTCTTTGTCACTGATAGATACTTAAGATGTCACCTTTGTAAAGATTACTCATGAAGACAGTATTTGGCTTGATTTTATATAGAATTATAGCAACAGAAGGGATTTTGTCTTTGCATTAGACTTCTAAGCGGGGGTTACTATAACTAATAGTGATACTTTGTTATTTGGTTGAAAGGATATAAATCTACATTGAAGAAATAGTTGTAGACTAGAGTGAGTAATATATCAGTCCTGTACATAATTAAAGATGGATCAGCACACAGGCTTTTCAGGGAGGATGCAATAATGAGGATGAGATGGAGAACAGGGAATGGGCACTGTGGTTGTGGTAATGGAAAAGGATGGGATAGAGAGCAGGGAATGGGCATGGTGTGTGGTTGTGGTAATGGAAGAAGAACAGAGCCTGCTGCTGTGTCTGCCTCAATCTTTTATTCGAGGCTAAATGTTTAATCTTTGAGGTTAAAAAAAATAGATTATGGTTGAATGTGCAGACGATTTCTATGATCAGCTTTTTTTAATGTTTAGTTTGCCTTGATTAAGCAAAAGTCTGTTCCAACTTTCATTTTCTACTAATGGACCAAGTTCTTCTTTTATATAAGTCTTATTTTTTCTTGGAACAAACTGTACATTTAATTTCATAAAGTGTGGCAATTGTCATAAAGAACAAGGAAATGAAAATCACAATTGTACTTAGGCAAGCCATTATAATGCTCATAAAGTACAAGAGAAAATCAAATTTTATCTGAGCTTGAAATACTCATAATCATGAAATTTGCTCCTACAAAGTATAAAACTTAAATCTGTTAGATTCTAATGATTTAAGAGAGGAGAATATAAATGTCCAAGATACAAAAATCCCTGGAACTTATTTCCCTACACAGAAAAACAAAACAGAATCAAAACCACAAGAAACTAACCAAAGAAAACTGAAATGAGTCACATCTAAATCATAGTCATTGTTACATTTTTTTGAACTTGGAAATATGTATGTGACATTTCTTCATTGGATAATGCATTTTACAATAGTTAAAGAAATGAATAACTTTGACATACATATAAAATATAATATAGAAAGAAAGCAAATATCTGTTATTGAGGATTATTTAATATATTTTTCTATTTCCTCTGATACATTTTAGTGAATATATATTAATATATCCATGTATTAATAACTACTTGGTATATTTGCTCTTTAATTTGGGATAAAATTTAGGATTATATTTTAGAGGTATTTTCTGAAATTATTTAGACTTTTCCCAAAATATTTGCATATCACAACATTCTATTCTGTATGCACTCCATGACTCTCTCTATACAAGGCCTATATGAAGTATGTTTCCTATGTATAAAGTTACAACCTGATGGATGATGGAGGTGGGTCTTGTATCTTATCTGTTGCTTTCATTGGTTAAGTAATAAAGAAACTGCCTAGGCCCATTTGATAGGCCAACCCTTAGGTGGGTGGAGTAAACAGAACAGGATTGGGGGAGAAAGAAGCTGAGTCAGAGAGTCGCCATGATGCTCCCAAGCCAGCCAGATGCAGGTTAAGATCCTCCCTGGTAAGCGCACCTCGTGGTGTTACAGGGATATTAGAAATGGGTTAGATCAATATGTAAGAGCTAGCCAATAAGAGGCTACAGATAACGGGCCAGGCAGTGTTTAAATGAATACCGTTTCTGTGTAATTATTTCGGGTACAAAGCTAGCCATGCGGGCGGCTGGATGCTGGGGACACAGCCCAGCCGCCCCTGTTGCAACAAAGTGGCACCCAACGTGCTAATGAACTCCACGTAAAACCTGAGAGGGTTTAAAAAGGATAAAGAGAAAATTTAAGACAACTTTTTGCTGTTTCTGGGTTGCTTGCCGCAAAGAAATTGTCCTAACTCGGCAGCAGGAAAAAACTGGCTGTTTTAAAATGCCAGCTTTCTGGGCTGTGCCGCCATTGCGATCTCTGTCTGGCTCCGGCGGGAGACAGAGCTTTTAAATAGAGCATTTGAAATAAAGCTCTAAGGCTTGCTTGGCGCCAATGTGGACTTGCTGTGTGCCTGGAACTGTGCTCAGCTCAGGGGCACCAAAAGGCTCTGAGGCAGGAGTGGCTACTCCATGCTGAACTGTGCTGACCTCAGGCAGGAACTACCGTAATTACCGTAATAACACTGCATAGTTAAGGTTTAGACTGGGCCGGACACAGGCAGTACCGTATTACTTGTACATGGTGCAACTTAAATGCAGGACACAGGCAGTACCGTATTACTTGTACATGGTGCAACTTAAATTTTTAAGAACTGCTTAACATTTTAAGAAATGCTCCTGGATATTGAAAAAATGTTACAGATTCACAATAAAACAGATTCAGACATAAAAGACCACACTGTTGGATGAATGTACGTAGGCTTGAGAGAGAAAATAAAAAGAATATAGAGAATAAAGTTAATGGTTTAAAAAAAAAGGGTAAAGTCTTTAAAGAGACAGAGTACAGATACTTATAGATTAAAAGAAATAAAGAAAAATAAGCCACATAAAAATGGAAAATTCACAGAGAGTCTGGATTATGTACATTATGTTTTCTTTAAAATTTTTGACTATTAAGGAGTTAACTACAGAGATACATTTCATTATATGGGCTGCTAAGCTGAACCTGCACATATGTTCTAAAGGTATCTTAACTTCAGAATTTGGATCTAAGGACATGATGCTTTGCAAAAGTCTTTCTTTTGTTTTCACAGAGGATGTGACCCTGTGGATTTCATCTATTCCGATTTGGTATGATAGACCTCGCCCTCCTGAAAGGTTGCTGTGAACATCTTCAAAAAATTTACTTCACTCAACTGCCAACTGAGATGAACCTGGCACACAGGTTATACCATGAAAGACCTAATTAACGACGCCCCCATTCAGCAGGAAGCAGTTTGGAGAGAAAAAACTGCGCCCATATTCCCAAATATTGTTTATAAATATGCTTTTACATTTAAAGGGGGATATGATATAGATATGAATAATTTGCATTGGTATGGATTTTAAGGTCAATTTTGTTATATGTATATGTATTTCTGATCTTGATTAAGATATTGTGATTGCGTGGTTCATTTTAAAATGTAATGTATAATTAGGAAATATAGGTTGTTAATGGATAATAGTCAAGCTTGTAGTCATGTTAGTTAGATTTTCTAGATATATAGAGATATATTTTAGTTAGATAGGCATTCTTCATATCTTTCAAAGACTGCAGAATATGGCATTTAAATGTTTTAATAACTTAGGGCTTTTTATGACTATGAGACACGTCTGCTCCTGGCAGCACCAATCTACTTCGAGAGGAAGATGGGCATCGAAGAGGATCCTTATGGAGTTTGATAGCCATTTGGGCAAGAAACTGCTCTTGCCTGGACTGATGCATAAACTGGACACAAAGAACCTGCAGAAAGAGGACTGCTGAACTTGCCAAAAGGTGAGATGGTCTTTCGGGGTTCCTGATTCATGAAAGAGTCTACAAGACATTCTGCAGGACACAGCAGACAGTGACTGAACTGCCTTTGAAATTTCCTGCTTCATGGAAATGTCTCTGGATACCATGGGCCTGTAGGCCGAAGATGGATGCCCCAATGGTACAGAGGAACTTTGGGTGACTGTCCAGGCAGCGAGATGTCTCTGTCATTTCTAAAGTTTTGGACTTCCTGTTTACTTAGGTATTATTATATCCTTCTGGAGTCTTTGATGGAGTTGAAGAATAAATAGTTATAGTTTTCCTTAGTTATGATAAGAGATAAAATAGATATAAATATTGTAACTGTAATTCTTACTTGATAACTGTTTTGTTATATGTAATTTTACTGTTAAAGTTAAAGCCTTTCTTTTTTGTTTAAACAGAAAAAGGGGAAATGATGGAGGTGGGTCTTGTATCTTATCTGTTGCTTTCATTGGTTAAGTAATAAAGAAACTGCCTAGGCCCATTTGATAGGCCAACCCTTAGGTGGGTGGAGTAAACAGAACAGGATTGGGGGAGAAAGAAGCTGAGTCAGAGAGTCGCCATGATGCTCCCAAGCCAGCCAGATGCAGGTTAAGATCCTCCCTGGTAAGCGCACCTCGTGGTGTTACAGGGATATTAGAAATGGGTTAGATCAATATGTAAGAGCTAGCCAATAAGAGGCTACAGATAACGGGCCAGGCAGTGTTTAAATGAATACCGTTTCTGTGTAATTATTTCGGGTACAAAGCTAGCCATGCGGGCGGCCGGATGCTGGGGACGCAACCCCGCCGCCCCTGATGCAACAGATGGAAAATATTCTGTTATCATTATGATTCACAGAGGACATCATAAATTGTAAATATTGTATGTTCATATTCGCAGATGTGGGATAAGCCTGCCTTTCCATGTACTACATATATGTTGCTACATTTTACATATTCTGTGTAGCCCTGATTTAAGTTTCTGGGATTAAATGCTTGCCTATCAGTTTCACCTAGGACCCAGTTATTTCTGGTATACTGCTGATCAGTTTGCTCTCATGAATTACAATATGTGTTTTGCTAGTTTTCATTTTTTTCTTTTCTTTATATTATAATATAATTACATGATTTCATCCTTCCCTTTCCTCCTCCCAAAGCCTCCTGTAGACTCCTTCACTCCCTTGTTTGATGTAGTGTTCATCCCTTTGTTACAGCAAAAAGTTAGTTTTGGAAGTGGTAAAGAACTATAATATATTAAATTCTTTCCTTAGGCTTGAAATAAATAAGCCTCAGGAGAAGTAAGAGTCTTTGGCTCTGTAGATATACTCTATTCTAATTTTTTACAGAAATTCCCTATTTAGTTCATCATGAGCAATTAATTCAATGCCTTTCAATTCTGCTGTCCTACAAAATTTATACTAGCGTCATATTTGCAGAAAGTATGATACAAATTAGCAATTCTATATGAACACCAGCTTGCATAACAGAGAACCAGCAAATGATCATAATTGTGATTACTGTTGATTATCACCATGGGGAATAAGCCTACTTTCTGAAACTCTACATCTGATATCCAGCAAATGGGAGCCTATAAGAAAATGCAGCGAAATGATAAATGGTTTCCCATGAAACCACAATGAAATTGTGACTGTGTCATTTTGTAATAGATCTCTCTTATCTATCTCCTTCAGTATCAAATCAAAGACGCAGACAGTTTTAATTATATGGGCCTCATGTAAGTAATAGATGATCATTAGCAAAATTGCTAGTGATTTTCCTGGGCTTCAGACAGATTGTTGGAAGTGAAACTCCGTTATTCATTTGGTGTTTGTAGAGATGTGGATAAGCCTACACCCACTAGGAGTGGCTCCTAGGAACCTGGGTGCCTAAAGGTAGGCTGACAGCAGTTTCTCAAGAAGGCATGATGCCTGTTTCTTCCACTTGTTAGACTATAAGCCTAATGTTATTAATGGATTTTTCTCCATTTTCCCTAAAACATTGATGAATTTGTGCAGTGTGATTTTATGGCTGAAGTTTCTTACCAACAAGTGCAATTCAAATAAAAATAAGGAGAAATTATTAAAGCAAAAGTATATAAATATTTACTTTTTCTAATACAATAAAATTTGGCACACAAATATTTTAGAAAGAAAACATACATTTTTTAGTTTTAGTTAATTAAAAAATCATTAGTTTCTAATTAGGTTAAATAGCATTAACACAGTATTGTGTCAGAGCTCAGATGATAGGAAACTAGAGAAATAACCTTTATTCTCTGAAGTTGTTTTGGCTTGTGCATGATGAAGCTAATGTACATCTGTTATCCAGAGGATACTCTAATAGCAGAGGAATAGGAAGCAGATACCCACTTCTTCAAATGATGTGATATAGTATTCCCTTCTGTAAGCTGTGAATACCATTGGTTAATAAAGAAACTGGCTTGCCTTGGTAGGGTAGAACAGAGCTAGGCAGAGAAAACTAAACTGAATTCTGTGAAAAAGAAAGCAGAGGGAGGGGAAACTATGTAGCCCTGCTGTAGACAGATGCCAGGACTTAATAGAAATGGATTAGATTAATATATAAGAGTTAGCCAATAAGAATCTAGAGCTAATGAACCAAGCAGTGATTTAATTAATGTAGTTTCTGTGTGGTTATTTTGGGAGTCTGAGTGGCCAGGAAATGAACAATTGGCCTCCCACAACTGAACTGCATTCTACAGTAAAGCTATTTTGAATTATAAGGGGAAGATTTAAAATTTTCCAGATAGTGTCAGTGCACACCTTGAATCCTAGCACTCAGGAGGCAGAGGCAGGGGGATCTCTGAGTTTGAGGTCAGCCTGGTCTACAGAACTAGTTCCAAGGCAGCCAGGAAATAAAAAACAAAAAAAATGCTTTGATATAGAGGGACATAGATAGGTATTTACACACAGACACACAGAACATACACATGAGGGAGGGAGGAAAGAAGGGAGAGAGATTGAGAGAGAGAAAGAGACTTTCAGCACATTTATTAGAAGAATTATTATGTCCTCATTAAGGGAATACAGGGGACTATCTTCACAAATTAATTACTGATGTGTTCAAATAATGTATGTAATATTGCATCCTGTAGAGTTTTGGTCATATGGAATTCTGCATATTGCACACAGTTATGTATACTTCAATAAAATTGTAGATCTTATTCCTTATGTAAAATTCTGTAAATTTCTAAAATACTCTAAAACTTCTCTTTTATTACAAAGAAGTCATAATTAACTGTGCTGTTGTTTTTAATAATATTCTTAGAACCTTAATAATAAAAAGCCTAAAATTAAAGTAATTATCATGTTATACATTACTAAATTATTTAATAAATAACTAATACATTCACATATATAATTTATACATACATTTATAAATATATTTATAAATAATTTACAGGTATTGCTCTATAACAATCATTCTTCCCAGTAATAAAAATGAATATAGTGTCCAGCATGAAATAAAATAGTCATGACTCATTTAAGACATACCATTTTAAAATTATTAATCCATTATCAATATACCAGTGACAGTAATGAATTTAGTGTATGGTTTCTTAAATCAGACTAGTTATGGCAAAAGATGTAAACAGCAACTACTTGTTTATTTCCTGAACGCCCAGATGCAAATAATGACACAGAAACTATATTCATTACAACACTCTTTGGCCAATAGCCTAGGCATCTTTCTAGCTAGCTCTTATATCTTAAATTAACTTATATCTATCATACAAGTCATATGGTTTGTTACCTCTTGCTTCTTGGCTAGCTCCATGACATCCGCCTTCTTCAGCAGCTACATGGTGTCTCTCTGACTCTACCTATTCTCTCTGAATATTTCCTCCAGCCTGGCTATATTCTACCCTGCTATATGCCAAAGCAGCTCTTTTATTAACCAATGGTAGTAAAACATATTCATATTATACAGAGGAGAATCCCACATATAAAAGGCTGGCTTTTGCCTTGACAGCTATTTAACATTGCTTCTTCTCTGCATTTTCTTATTTATAAAGTAGATAAGACATGGTACCCAATTCCTAAGGTTTTATGAGTATTAAATGAGGCAAATGATCCACAATTATTTAACAATACCTGGGATGTCTTACCTACTTAATATATTCTAGATGTTATGATTACTACTGTTTTGTCCTCAGTTTGCATATTGACACTAAAAGATCAGAAACATCACTTCAGGATCACTTGCTCTGGAATTCTTGTTTGATAATAACAGTGAAGTTGGTATGAAATTCTCATCTGTTGTTTTCGAAACTTGACATTGATTTTTGTTACATTCAACTTACTCAAATGACCATATTGGGGAGCACAATTTTATGGATAGCTGAAAAAAATTCATGCATTATTCCAGTCTTACAGAAATCTAGAAATGCTATTATCATGTGAGACTACTAAGGATGGAGTTGGGAAATTTATGTTTTAGACACTCCAAATTCTAGTGTTATTTATTTAGTTCTTTATTTTCAATTTTACTTACTTTTTAATCTAATTAAATATGCATTTTAAAAGTATTTGCAATCGTTAGTTTTTGTCAACTTGACACAAACTAATGTCACCTGGGGAGAAGAAACCTAGGCCACAGAATTCCATCCATCAGACTGAAGCTTGGGCCTGTCTGGAGGACACTTTCTTAGTCATTTATTGATGTGAGGGTGCTTCACCACTGTGTTCATTGCCATCCCTAGTTTGGAATGCATAGGTTACATAACAAAAGTAGCTGAATAATCCAGAGTCTTGTTCAATAAGCATTCCAGTAAAGTGAGTTCCTTGCTGTGATATTAGTACCTGACTCGAGATTCTTGATTAATTTTCTGTTCTAGTTTGCCTCAAGGATAGGTTGAAAACGTTAAGCCAAGTGAACCCATGCTCTTCCCTTTTTATTTTTGGCCATAATATTTAGCACAGCAATAGGAAAGCAACTAAGGTAGAAATTGGTGCCAGATGGGGGGTCTTACTTTGATGGAACTGACTATACATGCTTATATGCCTTGGAAAGTTTTGTAGAAAGAAGGTGAAGGATTTTGGAGCTTCCAGATAGGAAAGGCATTAAGCGCTCGGAGCTCAGGGTACTGTTGTTTGAACACTCAAGATAATGCTTAGACAAATATAGACAAAGGAGGCCTGGTTTGTGAAAAATCGGAGGAATGATTAAAACTCTATTGGGTTCATTTATGTTAAAGTTTGGATTAAGAATCTGGGTGGGAAAGCGAGCCTAGCACCTCCAGTCTGGGTGCTCCTGGCTCCCGTGTGCTCTCCTGGACCCCGCCCTGCCTGCCATTTCTTCCTTTTGTCCCCTGAGCTGCGGCCCTGTGGATTTCCTTCTGAGTGTGTGTGATCCAGGGGCGGTCTGTCCCAGGGGAGAGCACAACCCCCCTTCCCCCTGCTCCTTCTGCAGGGCCTTCCTTCTTATTCACGACTCAGCCCCCCAGCACCCTCCCCCCAACCCTGCCCTGTTGTAAGCTAGGACCAATGCTCAAGAACAATTTTAAGCTCCTACGCTAAGGCTTGGGCCACCAGGCGGCCAGGTTTAGGTGCTGAGAAGTTCCATCTGGACGGCCTGCCTGCAGCAAGCAAGTCAGGCCTTTTGTTTACGAGCTACCCAAGCAGCACGGAGAACCAATCCGGGCACCAGGAGAGTCATCACTGGGGCACTAGGAGAGCCATCACTGGGGAGCGACATCACTGGGAAGGTACAACAGTGGGCAAGGAGACCTGATCCTGTAAAAGAAGATCCATAGGGGAGCATTCGGAGGAAGAGATGGGCAGGCGCCAATGCAAGAATTCAC